>VWZG01004543.1:45238-88085 GCA_013396735.1 Grallaria varia
AAAAGTAGCATACTGTTTTTTCTGAGCAGTGAGTGCTGGTTTGAAGACAGGCCTCATTCTTGTACCACAGAGCCTCTGCAGCTGGTTTGTAACTATGCAGCAAAATCTTTGGAATTCATGCAGTAAAACAGGAACACATGACCATTTTGGTAGTGAGCTGCTTAAATATCGTATGTTACTTAAATATATTACATTATGCTTAAGTAGTATAAGGTACTTCAATATCCCTATGTGATGAAGTAGGGCTATGTGTGCATTGGTTTAGTTAACTCAGTAAAGAACTAGCAAATGATAGTGGCACAACAACATACACTGCTATTACAAGATTTATTCACAAACTAAAATTAAATGAAAGCATCATCATAAAGACAATCCTAACTAAAGAATGGCAGTAAACTGCGTAACACATTCTGATTAAGCATTATACTAACATAATCTGACAGTCTTACACTGTATATGAGTATTCAATGATAAATATGTATATGAGCTATCCAATTTTCTGGACACCTATTTTTCATAGAAAATTAATTGCAGGTACTTGTAGAATTTACTTTTCGCATTCAATATACCTGGACACTTCTGTGACAAACACCTCTACCTAATCAGGAAACAAAACTACCGTAAGATGTACCCTGAAAAAGTCACTGTTTATTGTAATTTCCATTATAAACACTGAGGACAAAAAACACAGCAAATTAATTCCAATTAATGGATGCAACTATTTTAAAACAACTCCAAATTAAAAAATGTGCAAGAGGAAATTACAATGATGATATCTATCTCATAAGTAGAAAAGACATCTCACTTGTATGAATCATTTACTCAGAATCTTGTCTGATAGACATTCATAATAACTCACATCTGTTGCTTCATCACAGACATAATCAGAAGACTATGATGTTTCACAGAATAGGTTTTCCAAATGTAGTATGAAAAGGACACAGATTACAGAATAACCTATAGAAAAATCCTTCGTACCAGTGTATTAAAAAAATCAAACATTATTTTAAAATAAGCTTCATGATGTGTGTGGAGGGGTTGCTCTTATTTATGCTGTCTTGGTAAAAAGCCTTTTAACTTTTATTTACTGCACTGGTCAACAACTGTGTTTTCACATTATCAGGTTTGCTGAATAATAACACTGTAATGTCCAGGTTACACATTTGCTAAAATATTTTTCTGAAAAATGTGTCGACAGCAATTCATAAATATCCCTACTATATACTATATATTTTTGCTCAATAAAAGCAAGTTTAATAGCTTTTGCAACACTTAAAAAATTTTAACACATTAGAAAAATTAATTTACTGAAGGAATCATCTACAGATACCAATCAATTCAGTAGGGCCAAAAAGCCAATAAACTTTTCACTCTGATGCAAGTGTACTCCCTAAATGAATGTCATCTAAACATAAAACTCCAATTCTTCCAATGACTGCTTTATATCTAAAAATATCACTGCTGAATGCTGCAATTACATTTCTCAGCTGGAGACATCTTTCTACATTATTTTCTTGAATGCTTAAGATCCAGGCTCAACAGTGTGCTAATCAACTGCACTAAACTCCAAATGTGATCTAATTAACTAGAAACCACTCAGATTTGATTGGTAGGGGTTTTTTGGTTTGCTTTTAAATCCGAGCATATCTTAATCACCTTGTCTGCCCTCCATAGAAAATAGTCATGAAAAAGGACAAGATGTTCAGAGAGAAAAAACTCAACCCTGTTATTATAAAATATGCTTAGGTCCTGACATCTACTTACCCTCAAAATACAATGTTTGCCAATAATTTCTTATGGATTCTGACTTTAAAATTTCTAGTCATAAAACTGCTCAAGGGTGAGAATCACCTACAGTATGTATTTTGGTCACAGTGCAAGCCCTAACCATTTGAACCATGCCTTACAATCAGTTCCTAATGAACTGGGGAAGCAGCTCCCTGAGCTCAATTTAGTTTGTCGAAGGAAACAATTCTGAGACTCCTGTAAAGGCTGGTTCTCTGCACTGGAAAGGGCATCACACATTGTACAGAGCCCTTTTGAGTTGGGTGTGTTCTTTGTCTATAAGACAAAGACATTACGCGACAAAAGATATATGCATCATAAGATACTTTCCTTCTTAGATTAGCAACATCTGTTAGGCCAAATATCCTTTTCTGCCTCCTCCAAAACTCTTAACATTTTTTAGAGGTTGCAGGAAAGAAGGATGAACACAGCAAGTCACCTCATGAGTAATCTTGTTTAACTCTGATTCTTTTCTCTCTCCTATGAAAAGTATTCATAACAATATATAAGCTACTAAATTGAACATATGCCATATCTTTATTTTTTTACTCACCTACGCAGTTATCACAAAGGCTGCAATGTGAGGCACGAGGTGGGCGGAAAATCTTGCAAGTAAAACAATATTTTAGTTTCACTGTCTGTCCATTGATGATCACTTCTTTTGTTCTGGGAGGGGGGCGATATCCTCCTGAACTGGAGCCATTTGCTATATCTAAACATGGAAATACAATACATTAAATTTTTCATTAGCTATGATGTATGCACAGAACTGTCCTTGATGGCAATCTATAGCAAGCTTCAAATTTGTATTTACACACACAAAAATTTTTCTTCTTCTAATTCCCCTAAAATAACATGTAGCAAAGAGATAATTCATTATAAATAGCATACACAGTCAATCAATTTGAATTAAGGAAACCATCCAAACCCAATTCTCAAATGCTGACAATGACCTTGATCCCAAAACTCTTACACTGTCATATCCCCTAATAGTTCATAAATAATGTATTAAAGACAGGTCTGACTACCAGTGTAGAATAGCAAAACTTGGACAAGTTATGCTTAGGATCTTCCTCAATTTTTTTAGAATTCCCATAGTAACAAAAAGTGCTGTGGAAATTCTGTAACCTAATACAGAATCTGCACATTTACCTAAGCAACAGCAGCTCTGCCATGAGAGCCTGGCATGTGCTGAGAGCTCCTGAATGCTGTGATACAATGAAGCACATTCACAATAGTATTTTATAGCCCTTGTTGTTTAGAAGTTTGAAAATCCAACTCCCAGTGTTACTTCTACACACTCTGAAGTTTGTTCATTGCATAAAACCAGCTTCCAACTAAGTCATTTGATACAAGTGGTGGAGTTTTCCATTTTGCGTCTTAGCTTCCTTTTGTTTTACTTTAGGACATTAGCAATAAGTTTTCCAGCAACTAAAGGACTGATCAGGCTAAATCATTAAAATTCCATTTTGTCCTAGCTGAGCTTTACTCTGAAAGTTGAACAGCTAAAATTGGCACCTTTTTCTAGGTTTAACTGTTCTTCTGTAATCCCAATCAAAACAAACCATAGAAGTTAAAAAGATCTTAAATTATTACTCTTGGACAGGCAGAACAGGTAAAACAATAGGAGAGTAAAATAAAGTATTTTCCAATATATGAATGAAAACACATTCCAAAGTCACAGTCACTTGCACAACTGCGTCTTGTCTCCCTCAGTTTCATATGGGGCTTGTTACTAAAAGAACTGTGACCTGTATTTGAGTTCAAATTGTGAGAAATATCACCCACAATTAAAATTTCTGCCAATTACATAGTCTACAAACTATGTGTTTCCTAAGAGAGCATCTAGAAATCCTCCCACCTAGCAAGGTATTCAAACTGGCACCAGCACAGCTGTGCTAGCAAAGGTATAATTATACATAGTGCCTGATTTGGCAGGAAATCTAGCTTTAAAAGTTCTATGATTGCTCACCCACTCCAGAGATATACATCAACAAAAGTCTTTATGGGACACCACTGTAAACTTGTCCACTGAAAAAACCAAACTTCACAAAACTGTTGGGAGAAGAGGATGAAAGGAAGGAAGGAAGGGAGAGAGAGAGAGAGAGAGCTAAGAATGATGGAGTTTGGGTCTGAAGCTCCTAAATATTTATTATGAGAATGAAGTGGTGAATACTGAAGAAACAGTAGCTTAGAAGCAGTTTCCTAGAGCCCGATGAGGTATGGACATTAGCTTGTGTTGGATCTAAACAAAGCCCTCCAATGTTCTTGTGATGGTTGGTCAGGTCCTATGACCTGCATGTGGAAGCATGGATTATTGTGTGGTTCCTGTAACTATCAATTATACTGATTTTGACCTCAAGGCCAATACTACTTGACACAATATTTTGACTAAATAAGTATTGCATTACAAGCTAACAGTGTATTTCAGCAAATAAGCTGAAAAGACGATTTTTGGAATGCACAGCACAACTGTGCTTATACTGTTTAAAGCTTTACAGAGACATGGATGACTCCTAAACCCAAAAGACAGCAAAGAACTTCTTGTAATTCACATTATATTAAAAAAAGCTTCCAGTGACATTATAACCAGCAGACTGGTAATATTCTTAGTCCTTCTAGAAATCCTTGGGCCTTCAAAAAGACAGTGTTATGCCCACTTCTTACCATAGTTCCGTCAAGATAGATTTAAACGGTGAGCAAAAATGTAGGTCATTAGCCTTAATTAGTTTTTTTATTGAATAAAGCATTTAACACAGGCATGCATAGCATATTCATTAATAAATCGAATATTTCCATTTGATACTCATAGACAAATTAAGGTGCATAACTATAAGAAAAATACTAATAAATCCTGAATTTCATCTAGGTGTAGCTTTCTATACTACTAGAAATGTTGATGCATTCAATTTTCTAAATTAACAGTAATAGTTCAGATTTTCTTCTTTTACAAAATCTTATTGTTCCTTATTATGTACATAATCACTGGAAGAAAAGTACTGAAACCAGCCAAGAGGAATTGCTTAGAAGAAAAATTCTCTTTTTCCTAAACAAACATTTACATTATAAAATGCACATGGACTAAACCCAGTATTTCCCCTCCCCTTCAAGAAGTTCAAAAAGTGCACTGCATTTACTTTAAATGGGCTCTGGCAGAATCTCAAAGGCAACTTCCGTCTTCTCTGGTGGAGAAGGGAGACTACTTTCCAGCCATTATATTTACAATGCTGGTTTTCTAAGAGGATTTCCTCCCAAACATTTGCAGGGAAGTTCACAAAGACAGCAAATCCTAGCTCTCTGAGGAAAATTAATCTCAAAATCCAAGGGTGATGCCAAGCTGATGCAGATGAAAATAATGAAAACAGTCTTGCTGACTTTCCACAGTCTCAGAATTGTACTCACAATCCTAAATTGCATAATCAAACTTGAAAGACCCAGTTTTTCTGTTTACTACATCTTTTTCCAGGAAACAAGCAACAGGGTAAGGTCAAATGTGCTTGGACTTAATCTGATTTATCTAACCAAAATGCGTTAAACATGTCCTGGTCCCACTGTGAATTTCCAGACTGTAATTAGCTTTCAATTCGACTGCTCACACTTGGGGTCTAATACAGTTTAATCTTTCAATACGCACAATGAAATTAACCTTTATAGAATCACCTTCCCCCATGACCTGCGTCTGACCACTACTACATTTTTCTCATCCAATCCATTACTGATGTAGCAACACAAGCTATTTTACAAAAAGGCTAAAATTTGCCCACTAATGGGATTACTTTCCATCCCCTTTGTTTGGACATGTTTTATAACTTCTCTAGCAGGGTTAACTGTTCATGCACTAGATGGGGCTCCAGCATTTTATTACCCTATTACAATAGCCCCAAACATGCAATCCATGTCCTTGCATGACCAAGAGACCTGAACTGCTCCAAGAAAGCAACTCTTAAGTATTTAATGGACATACAGCACAGCCTAGCAATCCTTCTAATTGTTTAAACCCCTCCCCATATTATGCTGAAGACAAATGAGAGGCGATGTTTAGATGAAACACAGAAATTGCAAGTTTTTATAGATATCATCAGAATTCTCCTGCTCAATCAAGGGTTGGCTTTTTTGGTCAATATTTCTAAGATCCTAAGACAGCCTCTAGAAAGTCTCCCCATATTGTCTCTAAAGACTAATTTATTTCTTGGGTTGAGGAAGAAAACTCCAATAAAATGTTCTTGTTTCCAGACAGTAATCTCAGGGACAAACAATACTGGGAACCTGACTTAGACTGAAACCAGCAGCTGCTAACTGCATTCTTCACATAGTTCTTCATCTGAGAGCCAACAAGAGATATGGACCACACATTGCCCTTGACTTTAGACAAAAGACTTGCTGACTTAGGTTTTTCTGAAATCACATACTATTTTCTTAAAAGTAGAATTGCAAGACTTCTTGAAGTATAAAACTTTATGTGAAAGGTATGCCTTTTCCTAGAAAGAAATGTAAACTTTAGTGATTTGTTAAGGGAAAGAAGCATAGAGAGGAAGAGTTTTCTAAGACTTACCTGACACACAAACTAATTTCACTACATTTATTTTAAGAATGTTGTTTAACGAGTGCAACATCAGCTATGACTAGAAGCCTATCAAGTTGGTATCCCACCTTTAGAGAGAAAGGAAAACATGTTATACCCACAAACAGTATGTCAGTTCTATGAAATGCCTATGCCATGGCACAGATTTCATTTTATAAGGCTAGAATGAAATCAAATTCTGCCTTTCAAAACAAATAAAAGAGAGGCAAGAAATTGTGAAGGAGACTCAAATATGGTCTTGAGCATCAATGTAAATTAGAGAGCCAAGACATAAATGATTTCCAGAGATTGTGTGCTGGTGTAACTTATACACTGAGTTCACGGCTTTTGAAAATGCAAAAGCAAGAAAGAAGAAACCGTGACCTGGCCTGAGCTGGCTGAACAGAATAAATTAGGAAGACATGCATAAATTAGGAGAGTTAGCCTGAAAAAACCATCCAAAGAATTTAAAGCTAGAAGGATAAATTACCATGATCATATTTTCACTTATCTGCATCATCTATCCAATGCAAACAACATCAATACTGTTAAAGTTGTATACATCAACTGGACAAATATTTTCACATCTGTGAAACCCATTCTCCTGGATTTGGTTATCCTTTTAAGCCTTCATATTTAAAAGTTTACATTTTTCCACTTGATGTGACTTCACACTAATATAACAACAAGAGACACAAATAATAACTGCAAAGAGACTACAAAATAAGGCTGCTCCTAGTATTTATGTTTCAATGGAAAAAACATTCCCTCTCAATATAATATTTTGTAGTTTTGCAGAAGTCATGCTTACATGAATCATGAAAATAATGCAATTATCACTGGGGTTCCCCTGGTAAAAATTACTTTTCAATTTTAAAGGAAATTATAATCAAAGTAAAACTACATCAATAAAAATCAGTAAATTTAATGTTCCATTTAGAGAAAGGAAAAAAGGTCATGCTGCATTTCAGTGAAATTATAGCACTTATAGCTAATAACTCTACATTACCTTCAGTGATTTTGCATTATTTAAGCCTCATGTATCTAGTTGCTTTTGCTCTACTATGTTGAATGAAAAAAACCCCAAACCACAGTATTTTAAGACTTTTGTTCCTCTTATCTCTTAGGCCAAGCACATGTATGTATTAAATTATTTTACAGGTCCCGTTTTCTAGACTTCTGCTTTACTGCCTTCCTCTTGAGTTTCCACACATGGTGTCAAAAGCCAGACAGTGAACTGAGCCCTCATCACCAGTAGGTATCACAGGATGTCACTTCTGGTTCATGTAATTTCCCCTTTGTGCCATATCACAATGCTGACTCGATCTGCTTGTGGGTAACACTCAACTCTCCTCTTACTCTACTCACCAATTAGACCTTTTTTTGTTAGTATTTGATTTCCAGTTGTAGTCACATATTTTGTGTTTGTTCCCTAAATTTTCTAAGACAATTTGAAATATATTTAAAAAAACATCAAATCCAGTGACTGTAAATTTGCCCATGCCCGCATCAGCTTCAGAGTTAAGCATATTCCTCTTGAGCCCATAATCAGTCTCTGCAAGATCCTACTTGATCACTTACCATTTTCCATTAGAGCATCTTTTCAAAAAGTTCATTGACTGTGGCAATTCAATCTAGACCTTATTGTCAATATTTACATAGAAAGAATACTATGTAGCACAGTATCACAAACTCAATTAGAGTGAAGGACACTTGCTTTTTCGTTTCCACTTCTTACTCTTTCAGTGAAGGACATCAGCTTGGTTACACTTGATTTGCTCTTGAAATACTTTGTTGTTTGTTTTGAGATTTAAATGGCCATAAACCTCATCCCTTGCCAGCCTCAATTCTTATAATTTGATCATTTAGCAGTTTACTCCATGTCTCTCTCAAAAGAGATCAGATTCTAGTGATAGAATTGACAGATTTCTATTAAAGTAGATAAACCAACAAAGATACAGTATAGTAGATTGACAGACAAGTAACTACTTTCCCCCTCTTCTAACCTGTACTTCCTATCAGCCATCAAGAAGCTACAAGTTATCTTCTGAGATCAAAGCAGAGTGTTGAATCCTTCAGATCGTCCTCTGCTATTTCTCATTTCCCTACAACAGCACAGCTTCAGCTTTTCTTTCTTCCTCTGACCTCTAAGAGAACCCATCCTGTTGTCTTCTACTGTTCCTTACTGGTTGTAACTGATTTTATTCTCCTTTTGTCTTTCCCACACTTTCCCAATATGCTTGTGCAATCTCTTTTTACTCACCTTTAGAAACTACGTCCACTTCTGATAAAAGTATCTTTTCTACTGCAATCAAATACAGTCAGAATGGCCTCTCAGTACACTTTCCAACCTTCCTCTGGATGAGGATATATTAAATGCACATCATCAAGCTAACATTTTTCAATAATAAAAGTCCCTTTTGCTTTTTGAACAATTTTTTCAAGTTTCTTTCACTTTTTGTTTTTCTATAAACACAGCAAATTCTCAAGAAACAACTGCTTTGAATTCCTGCACCCTAGGGGTGGAAACAGCAGCATCACAGCTCTGTTAGTCCCCCTTCTTCACCCAAAACAGCATGAAGGCCTAGGTGGAAACGTTTCTCACTGTCAGTATGACAACCCTGTTTCCAAAAAGTCACCTGAAAGAATGAAGTACCAGCAGCTTCTTTAGAAGGTCTTATTTTGAGAACCATTCTCCTTAATCAGCTCATCATATTCTATGCTTTCTAATGTACAAAAAAAAAAAAGTTTTGTAAGTTTTAAAATAACTTAAAATAGCACTCTTAAATCAGAATGGATGCCACAGGTATTTCTCCCGTGCTTATATAAACCTTGCATAAACCTGTTATCTGTCTTTTCCAATTACGTGAGTAAGCATTCCTCTGCAACTGCTTAGAAAAATGGGATTTCTGTTGACCATCGTATCAAAGCAGATACAGTAGCCTTTGGTAAGCTTTAGTAGCTTACTAAAAAATAAGTATACAAACCCACTGCTTATGAAGCAACTCTGCAAACTCATCCTGTTTTCTTATCCAGGTACCACATTTTAGCTATGCAGCATATTTATAGCTGTAAAAATCCCACTATTAGAATTTTGTTAACGATTCTCTTGGTAAGTGAGACTGATTAAAATCTAGCTCTCTCCTTTAATTATGCTGTCTTATCACAAATAAAAATAGTAACATTTTTACTCTATATTAACACAGAGACTTATCTCTTTCGCAATATAAATAATAACAATTAAATTCAGTTAAACTCTGAAGATACAATACTTTAAAAGATGCACAATTGTAGAACCTTCATAATATCAGCTTTTTTGCCAAAAACACTTTAAAAAGTATTCTCTTGTGTACAACAGAGACTTCTACCAGACTTGTTGAAAAGTATTTACAGTAATAACTATTGCTCTCCAAGGCCAGGATTGTGTTTACTTTATTGATGAAGAACTGATCAACCATCTTTTCACAGGAATCACTGCAATGTCATCAGACATTACAATTCCAAAACAATCACTGTGGCAAGATAGGAGTAACTCCTCCCATGAGCAGAGCAGCACACTGCCTTCACACAGTACACGGACCCTTGGGAGGAGAGTGAAGAGACAACAGACCTTCGGTGTTACCTATTTGTCTCTCTAGATCTGCTGCTTCATCTGGTGTTGCGCGGGGGAGGACACCAGGATCACTGAAACTAGTACGCAGCAGGGTCCCCATCACGAAAAAGAAAAGAATCCCACCAACTGCAGGTATAGCAGGCGTAATCTTCTCTGACAAGTATGGACAACTGGAAAAAGAAAAAGATTACACAATCAACAACGCACAGTGAAACTTGCTCTCAAAAATTATTTACCTCTATAAATGCACACGAAAAATTCACTTCTATTGACACATTACTTGTCTTGGAATGTTTACTGAAGCTTAAATTTCTGTTTATATGTTTATGACACTTCTGAAACTTCTCATAATTTATTCAATAAAGGCCCAAATAGCATAATAATGACCTCACTTATATGCAATACTCATTAACATAAGAAAATAAAATATTTTTAGTACAGGATAAGCTTCACATACTGCCTAATTACATAAAAGTAAATTGGGCAGAGAGATGGAAGGGGAAATAACCTGAAGAAGCACATAATATGATGAAAAAAGCAACACTGAAAAATGTAATTAAGTCTATAAAATGAATTTAACCACCACCAGCAAGATAGTGCTCAAGAACTTGTGACACATTCCTTTAACAGCCTTGGTATATATATTAATAACACCACTACTGATTCTCTTAATCCACTGCTCGTAACTTGGTAAATTCATTTACTCATTTACAAACTAAGAAGAGGTACAAATGAGAGGGCAACACACCTGGGACCAAATAATCCCTGTATGGGGAGTATATCTATGGCAACATCAACAGCCTTTTACCAGGACAAAAATGGCTGTGTAGTTACCAGATTTACAGTACACAAGCAGAGTTTAAAATCAGATTACAGTTTTAGCAAATTATCCTCTGTGCTTCATGTGACTAAATCAAAATGGACAGAAGCACTGGAATCTAAACAATACACAAATGTAAGCATCTCTTTACAGTTGTGCAAAAAGAAGGGATATAACACTTAGACAGTACATAGTATAGTAGTCTCGCTACTCTGAGCCACACAACAAAAGCACTGCAGGACTGTCTTAGAAAACACACTCTCTTCATAGCTCTCATATTAAGTAGGGGTGGCTTACTGTATTTCTGATGTCTGCATGAGACATCATAAGATAAGCCTAAAACCAACAAAAGCCAAAAATCAACGAGTTCTAGGCCTTAGGGCTTCATCCAAAGCTTCCAGGTATCAATCAAAACTCCTTAATGTCATCCTCCTTGCTTCTGCTGACTACCTTAAATGAAGATTCAGATGCACAAACTTTCACCCTGCAAGTCAGTCAAGCTCAGTGGAATGTCATTACTATGAGCAAGTGATGACAATGTCAGCTTCACTGTCCATCACTTCCACAGAGGGGACGGGAACAGAATGGAAACACTTTTCATACCAGCTACCACATACAAAGCATTCATCTCTCTGCATAATCTTGTTAAACATACTTGGCTGTTTCACCAAATGCAGTGGGTTTCACGAATGCAGTGAGTCCACGCTCACACACTGTGCATAACACCATTACAAGTGGAAATCATCTTTCTCCCTACATGAAAGCAATATTACAGGTGTAACAAGTTACAAAATAGTAAAAAGACAATTTGGTATAGAAAAGAGGTGAAGGACAAGAGATACTGTAGTTTAACAAATAGACCTTAAATACTGGAAGATGTACTTCAAATGTACACTTTCAGGAAATTCTGTTTCAAAGACCCAGACTTATAAAAATCAGTGCTAACTAAAGGAAGCAGCAGCAAGACAGAAGCCTTGGTAGCTATAAGCCTTGCCTCTTTCATGTCAGAAAAATCAGTCAGAACAAAAACCCAAAGAGAAGCTTTCATTCTACATAAATGTCCTAGTGCTCAATTTATTTCTTGCCACAAAGTATTACTGAAATCAAAATGACTGTAATAGGCTCCGACAAGAGTACAAATACGCTGCAAGAACATATTTTTAAAAGGATGAGAAGGAACATGTACTTTAATGAACACTAAATATAGCACAGTGCTATTATTCTTCCATTGCATTATTCATTATACATACCCAAGAAATTGCAGCTGTGATGAAGTCTGTTGACCAAATAAGAGCTGTATGTGTGTGAAAGGTAACATGAGATAATCTCATGGTAGCATAGTAGGTGCAATACAGTTTTGACAGTTGCCAACACAAAAACAGCAATGGCATCTACATACACAACTGAAATTCTCATTGCTACTCAGAGAATGGAAACTAAAGGACCATCATGACACTGATATGTTTTCTTTTAACAGTGATTTCATAGGACATTGATAGAAAGAACAAAGTCCTGTGCTGAAATACTGAGAAAGCCTTGCATTGCTGAAAAGTGATGTCTTTGTTATGGTAAAAACCCATGAAAACACCTGTCTCTGCCTTGTTGAACCAAGTTCACCTGCAGGGAAAAAAACTCCACTCTCAAAGTGCTGTATACTGTTCACCATCAGCAAGTGTAAGGCAATCTGCTTCACCTAAAGCAGTTTTCAGTGTTTAACAACCCGTGTTTTACCAACTTTGCCTTGGAATTAATTCACCAATAATGTAGCATATTAAGTAATGTTCCACCAATTCAGAAATTATCTCAAGCTGAGAAACCAGTCCTGATAGAGACTGAGACAGTACGCCTAGGCAGGACCATTTAATACAGACTGATTTATGTACAGACCATATAATATTAGATGGGCCTCAGGGAGCTCAACGATACCTATCCTTCAAAAAGGTCCAATTAATTTTTCAAATACCTGTCAGCTAAATGTAAAAAAAACACCACCAACTAAAAACAGCAGATACTGTTAGAATTTTTTTCTTCATGTCTGTATAAAAAAGAGGGGAAAAAATCTTAATTCCCCATGGTTATCAAAAATCCACTAAATGTAACTTCAAATCAAAAACGCAGACCTTAGCTCTATATTGTGGGTATATCTGTAGAAATACACTTGCGTATTTATATTTACATGCTTATATAACAAATGTATTTGTACTGCTACATTAGGTCGATATTATTTTAAACAATTTGTTTTAGTGTTACTACTTTAAGAATTGTCAAATACTGTATGGAGAAAATATTATCCCCTAATATTTGCTCAAATTCCTTAATTAATTTGCTTTAATTGTGATTGTATCTCTGCTGGCACCAGCTTTCCTCATATATTAAAAGAAATACATATTTTAATGGTATCTTCAGTGAGGTTTTAAAGCAAATATTAGTGGGTATTTCCTGACAACAAAGTTTGGAATTTCTACCCAGAGGGACTCCCTGCGCCGAGATCTGCCCATTGCCAGCACCATTTACAACAGAAAGCAGACAGCTCTAGAAAAATCTCTGTCCTACTGTAGAGCAAGCAGTGACATACCTTTTCAAACTGACATTCAGTAACTTCTAAATGCAAACTGATGTCCTCAGTTTACATCTTAGAGTAAAACAATTGTTCTTAATCAGTATCTGTAATGACAGCAAGTACTGACTAGGTCCATCCCAGAAAACACATTTTTGGGAAATACTGTTTGATTATAGATACCACTAGAAATTGTTACTGTGAAAATAGCTTCTTCAGACAAAAATGTTTGGATCTGCATACAGGAAGCCATAACACAACCTGAAGTTTTGTATTCATTAATAGAGTGATTTTATACCTTCAGCTCTGCTTTTTGTTTGGCTTCTATGTTGCTTTTCTGAAGCACCATGTGAAAGTTTGCACAAGCGTAGGAGGGAAATAAAATCTACTGGAAGACTAGTCTGTCATAGCTAGATAAATATAAAAACACTCTGGCACATAAAAGATAATTATCAAGCACCACTCCTGTGAACAAAGGATGCAGGAGAAGAACAGAAGTACTTCTGACCACCCAGCTGCCCTCTTAACTGTGTAACCATGCTCCTTGTGGCTATCGAGACCAGTAGAAATGCACACATAGTGACTGTACTGAGAAGCACACACAGTGAGAGTCCTACAACTTTCAAGCACTGCCATTAGGAAAAGGGGAGGAAAGAAAAGAAATCTCCTAAGGTCTTTCCTGGAAAGATGAAGGCTTTCCTGAACAGTTCAGTGACAGTTATTCACTGATGGGGAGATTCAGTAAATGACAAGTTTACCCAGCAGGGATAATGAAGATTTGGAGAGAGGTTAAGCCTGTTACCTATTAAAAAAAAAAAAATTCAAATACAACCACTTGCTACAGAGGACAAAAAGATAAAAAGACAGGGTTTCTAAACATTGGAGATTTCATTTAATATTTGGTTTTTTGGCTGGCAGAAAAGTATAAATATCATGCAGAGATGTAGTCGCCATCACAATTATACCAATTGAAAAAAAAGACCCGTAAAAGCATGGCTAGCAAAACTGTCGAGAGGATACTCTATGTCAAGCTTTACATCAATATGCACTTTTCATAGCAGATATAAAATATATGTACTCTAGGAAAAACATAAATATAGCTGAAGCAAGGAAATAAAGTAAGGAAATAAAATTGTTATTACTTTTCCTACATCATCAGTTTAATTTATGTTTCTGCAAGTACTGACCAATTACTATACCAGTAGGTATTGGTATTATACAGGTGATGTCCAACAAAAGAGGGAAGGCTGGTACTGTGAACCCTGGGTTTAGTTTCACATGTTACAAGTTAATGTCTGAATGAGACTGTGCTGCTTTCTTTAAACTAGCCCAAAGGGTTTGTTGTTTCTCCTTCTACTCTCATTTATGCCTCCTCTCAGTTTATTCTTCCTTTCAGCTCTACTGTGTCATTGCTTCAAGCCGCTTGGTCCCAAACTTCTGCCCTTATGCCAACACAAATCTTTGTCAGGTTCTTTTGTGGGCAAAGGTGGTTTACTAAAATGTATGAAAATTATACCATTTTGCTGACTTCTCTTTCTGCCTCTTTAACAAACCAAACATGCACTTAGAAAGGAGCATTAATATTGGCACAAAGCAAGAGAGAAAGAAGCAGACACAAAGTCACAGTGAGAGGGAACTTGGGACAGGAGGAGACCTCCATTTCAGCAGCTGTCGGTAAGGTTTTCATTCAGACTAGTGCCTCTTGTGAAACCATGTTCTAACCTTGACCTCTTTCAGTTTAGAGACAGCAACAGAATACATAGACAGATTAAAGGCAAATGAAGACTCTGGGCTAGAAGAACAAAAATAGCTTGTAATTTACTTTCCTAATGACAAGTTTCCAGAAAGCAGCCAAAGACGTGCGTGAAGAACACAGACGGTAGAAGACGGAAAGATGGGCAGAACACCCGGGCACAAGAAGAACCTTGGAGGCTGCTGCCTGACAAAGAACATACAAAGATAAACAAGACAAAGAGAATGATCAGAATGAAATAATTTCACTCCTGTAAGGTTTGAAGGGTTGCTTCTTTGTACTTGTTTTTTCACAAGCATGCTGCTGGCACACAAAAATGTGGTGTAATTTGAGTATAGATTAGTCCAAGTAACATTACATGAAATTCCTAACAAGATTAGCTGAGGAAGTTCTGCATTAGTTTCCCACATCTGCCTGATTCTTTTGAACAGCCTTCAAAACTTCTACTGAATTTTTTAAGAGATATTAAGGCATGCACAAACTAATTTCAACAGGATTTGAAATTTACTTGCAAATATGGATTTATTTCATTATATTTTTTGTGTTTTGTACATTTTTTCTAAGTCATACACTCATTTCAGAATGGTCAAGCACTTTCAAAAACTTACTTGATAAAATACAAGACAAAAATCACTCTTCTAATAACTTGCTTCATTTCAAATCCAGGAAATCTGGAATGCTGCAAACATGTGCAGACTATGGAAAACAGAAGAAACAAAAGGCAGAATGACAACAGGAGGGGAAGCAATAGGCAGAATATTACTACCTCCTCAGTTTAACAATCTAAAATATTATACCCTAATCAGAAAGGCATATTTAATGAATTATTTCAGACAAGAGGCATCTAAGCTTGCTTAAATACTTTACTAGTTTATTCTGTATTTTAAGGTACCGGATACATTTTACTTTTTTCTGTATTTGCAATTGTGCTTGTGGGTAACTCCACTTAAAATTAATTCTAATAAAAAATAATTTTTAAGCGGGAACACATGTAGATTAATAGTAATTACAGTGTGTACCTAAGTGTCCTTGCCTCTACCAGTACTTAGAAATGACTACTTAAAATAAAGGAAGATTAATATAATTAAATCACACCAACTACTGAACAGCATGTTCCTTAAACTTAATAAATTAAGTACTGTAGAAGTTGTCTCAACCCTAGTACAAAATAAAATTAATGTTACCCTAAACAGGAAAAGCTCAAAAATTGCTCTTAAAATATCATGTGGAAATCCTATGCAGTTTGGTATTTTAAGCTGTTGTCCAAACACATGAGCAATTACCAAGAATGAAAGACTGTCCTCTGCTCAAACAAGCAAGTGTTCAATGGAACACCTTGCAACACTGTCTCCATTAAATTATAGTGCATTACCATTGAAATCAGATTTACACTGGCTGGATTTCGATGTAGGAGTTTAGATGAAGTGAAGCAAGCAGTGTTGATTATGACATTGTAGAAGTTAACCACAAATTCTCTCCTACAAGTAAAGGTCTTCAGGGTTTAATGCACGAGGTATGCAACAATCAAAGTAACAGCCTTGCATGGCCTCCCAATTTTTATAGCTATGTGAATTAACTCTAATTAGCCACTGTCAAACTTCAAAGCTGGGATAGATAAAATGCAAAATGAACCTGTCTGCAAAGGAGATGAGTTATTGAAGCTCCTACAAGGGCAATTAAATTTTGCTTTGTTATACACAAAAGGAACGTCTGTTTTACAAAACACAATTTCTACAATTTTGATTGCACCAACTGTTGACCAGAAATTTCCAAGAAAAGTGGTAAGAAAATGGAGAATATCTACCAAACATCAAGTGCCTGAATCTTAGCAAATAATCGGTTTCTTGTTGAAAGGTCAATGCAAGTATGACATATCCTCAAAAGACAAAACATAGAAAAGGCATGGCTTCCAACCATGCAGCAAATTGAAGTCTTGCTTTCTTGCTATTCCTGTTGACTACTTACTCAAAAAGCCAAAAAATTAAATACATCAACTCACAATTTCTTTTAAACAGCTCATATAGAACACTTTCTTTCCTGTTATGCTTCATATTACTTCCTTATTATTTCTTATTGTTTCCTGTTAGGTGATTTTATATCTAAACCATCAGGTTAATCCCAAGCACTAATGAACAGCAATGAAAACTGGGACAAAACAAGCGGAAATGCCTTACACCATGAGCAAGTCCCTGAAGGAGTGTGAGCTTCTAGATGATTTTTCACAGGATTCTCTGGAAACTGAAGCACATAAGTAAGCTGTTGCCCCATAGTAGACTCCAAGCTTTCAATGAACCACATTTTGATTTCACCCTACACAATTTATAAGGTCTAAAGGTCAGATGTGAAGCCTAGCTCTTGCTAAAGGGCAAAGGCCTGTCAATGCAACCCCTACCCCTGGCCACACTCTACTGTCACTTCCTCTGTATAGCACAAATGAGTTGGCTAACATTGAGTTAAAAGAAACAAATTGTTTCCAAACTGTTCCCTTTTCTGAAAAAAAAAAACCAATAAACCAAAACCAAACCAAAATGCCCAAAACATTCATTTTTGGTTTGATCAGTTTCCTGACCAACTTCCCTCACTGAGTGCCAGTGAACAGGTAGGAACACACAGAAGGCAGGATGAAGCTGAACCCGTAATTTCTAGATCCACTCAGCAGCTACACGGACTTAGCCTTAAAATGAAATCCCACACGTAGTCATATGAGCTTAGGAATAGTAGATCCACTGTCCTATTGTCATGGTTTAACCTGGCAGGTAGCTAAACACCACACAGATGCTCACTCACCCTGGATTTTTCTTTTTTACTCTTTTTTCCTCTGCAATTCTCCATATTGCAAGACTTCCGTATAAAATACATAAATAAACTTTCATCTAAAAATATTAAAATCTTCTCAGTGGAACACACTATAATAGAAGCCTTTGCACATTAATTGAAAAACAGACACAGATGGAGCACTTGCTAGGGCTCCTTTACTTATATAAAGGTGGAGAACTGATGATCCTGCCCACACCACACACCAAAAGTGTACGTCACATTGTTATAAAGCAACCTGGAACATAAAGCAAGGAGGAGGATAAAACCAAAAGGGTTTTATCTCCTCTTCCCCACGGGAAGCAGAGCTGAGCAATTCAGCAGCTCGGCCATCCTTCTTGGAGACCCAAGAGGCCTGTTTGTAGTAACTTCACAGCTGTGGGTCTCCACAAGTGCTGTCAGAGTTTTACCTGAAATGCTCCTACTGCCTCTTCACAGTAACACCTGAGCTCTCTTATCCCAGACTAAGCATCCACTGGACTGGCAGACTGGCATATTGCAGGCCACTTCAGATTAAAAAACCCCCAACAACTAATTGGCACTCATGATTCCAAAGCAGTGCCAGATCTCCATATCTAAAAATGGGTCAGTTTAAATATAACAACTTACAAGACCAGCTTGAGGCAAATAATTTATTTAATGGAAAAAATAAAGCACACAGTGCTTCATCTACACAAAAAGCATCACCATTACAAATATTTGGGTTAGCAATGTGATTTAAACAACTAGGAATAGCTTTCTACTGTTTTGCATTAGAACTGACATTTGGGTGCAAGTCACGCAAGTCCAGGCATGGAAGTTTAAGAAATACTCTACACTGAAAGATTGCTTCTGAAACACCAGAGTTTAGCAATGTCATGGATTTAATTTCTGTAATTACTTATTTATTTAAATGTCTTTAGGGATAGGGATGTGTGCAGAAAAGATTGCACTGTTCAAATATTGAAATACTCTTGTATGAATTCTTCCTTTTTTAGGAAGACATGTAAAATGCTCTTTATATGCTTTTATGCTAAATACTTATCAAGCATGTCCAAGTTGAAAAACAGTCGCTTTCATATATTATGCTTATCTCTGTACTTCCACAAACACATCACGCACAGGCACTTTCCCCTTGAGAAAGAGCACTGACTGAAATTATTAATTCCATATTCTCTTCCTGAACTTCTGCATAATTCACCAAAAGTTATTTCTACCACACATCAATTCTATGATTTAAATCACCTGTTTAAATAAGAAAATATATTCCAGTATATTTTCTCTTAAACCAACTACATTAGGAAAAATGTGTTACAGAAAAATACAATTAAAGTTATCACAGAAATGTTACTTTGAAAATTAAAAACTAAGGATCAAAATCATCCCCACTAATGGCTAAAAGTTGTGGGTATCGCAGAAGGTTCTGCAGCAAGCTCAACCGCAAAAAAAGTCCACATTTAGAAGAATTGTTCTTCATACAAATGTCACTTAAGAACCACAGTTACTTAACTTGTACCTACAGGAGAGTAACTAAATATTTTGACTGATAAAGCATAAACAGGACCTGAATGTAGGATGAACAAAGAAATGCCCAGTTTTTCCATTGTTTCTTAAAAATACTTTATTTAAAATTCCCATTCAGTTTTAATTTTTTTCATATGCAAATTTATCTTTCTACTATTTCATTATAATTTTCATGCTTTTTCCCAATTGCGTTGATACTGCAATTTTGTCCAGTAATTACTACAACCCTCAATTTTAATGTAAATTAAACAAGGATTTAAAGTAGGGGAGAATAACAAACACAAGGTGTTATTGCTATCCTTTTTTTTGAAGTATAATTTACTTCTTCAATGTAACATCTGTCTATTTTTGTCAGACTGCCAAAACTACTAAAAACTGTCACAAGACAGTGAAGCAAAAAAAAAAAAAGGTCCTCATCACATCCTCTGCAACTATAAATTTCAATTTTTTTTCCCTAACATTTCAATTATGCAACTTGTTAGCACCTATCTATGATATGACTCCCAGCATCCCCTGAAAGAATACTTTTTTTTTTGGCCGTATTTATACAGACATCTAGTAGACAATTTTGCAAGTGGAATGATGTGAACTCTCTCCCTAAGGCAAGCCAGCCATGAAAATCAGAGCAAAGCTCAGTTACCTCATTGTTCCCAGAATATACTCCCAGGAATTGCAACACAAGATTTATTTTCCATCTTTCCATTGTTAAACATGTTCTGCTGTCCACCTTCCAGTTTCAGATGCTGACATAAAAACAATTCTTCCAGACACTCTCAACCATGCAAATACTGCATCAGCTCTTGGTCTTTACTTTGGAACTTTTACACAAACAGGAAACCAGCAGGGCATGAAGTCAAATAGAAATGAAAATCTTATGAATACCTAAAGCAATTGCACAGTAGCTAAAATAAAACAAAGATTGCAGCAACAAATGAAACACCACTATAGGATGACTATCTTACAGAACAAAATACAAAAAAACCCCAAACCAACTGGCTGTAGAAAACAACATCATGCTACAGCACACGTCTGTAGTGCACCACCTCTAAATGTAAATCAGTGATGTGCAACCGATGTGCAACTGAGTCTTTCAAGCACTGATACCACAAGCTCCACTTTTTGCCGTTTTTTTATCTTTTTAACCAGGTTGGCTGCTGTCTTTGGCCAGGCCCTCCCAAGTTCCTCAGGCTCTCACCTGGCTGGACTCTGGTCACCAGAGAACAGAGGCTGCCCTTGCCCTCCTGCCAGCTCCAAATGCACACGCTCCTTGTGCTACAGTACTAGAGGGGAGCTGAAGCTTTCACAACACCCCAGAAGTGCCCCCATTTATCTGAGGATATTGGCAACCGAACCTAAAGAGCAGCTGCTACCCTAGATTAGTTAGTGGATTTGTACACAGCAGCAGGAACAAATCATAACTAGGAAGAAGATCCAGAGTTCGGTAATGTTTGGTAGCTGCCTTCTAACCTGTCCTCTGATTATGTCCATTCTCCATAGGAAAGCTTGCCTTTCAGGTTTGCAGAACATACTACAAATAGATAAGCTACATGTAACTAAGAAGGGTGCCGATTATGTCACTTCAAAAAGCTGCACTAAATGAAAGGGTAAATGCCCAATGTGTCGCTCCTTCTTCCTGTCTTTCTTACATGACAACAAAGTTAAGGACTTGTTCACGTTCCTGCTTCACATCTGAACAGTTATTCTATAGAAAGGTGCGATGAAATGGGTGTTTACAGCATTTTCTGTCTGCATGAGTTCAGAAAAAAACCTCAGTGCATCTTGCTCTTAGTTATAAACATTACACTAAATGCTCACAATGAGTCAGTGACAAAGCAAAGTGTACATGCACTGCAGCAGAGTAAGCAATTTCTAGTTACAAATAAAGGGCAGACTAGAAGCACAAGATTCTGTTTCTTTAGAGGTATACAAAAAACCTTTTCCTCTCAAAGCATAGGAAAGCACTCTGCTTTGCAATTGAGGTATTGAATTCTTTATTCCACTAGTCTGTTTCCTCTGAAGAAAAAAAAAAGAAGAATGGGCAGTCATGCAAGCAATCTTAAATCAAAATACAGCTGTAAATCTAATTTCAGGTCCATTGAACTTAACATTACAAGCTTAAATAACATTATGTGCACTTACTCCTCCAAAGGCAATTATTTTGCCCTCTCACACACCAAAACAAAACTTCATTTTTCACATCTATTGAACAATAACATACTACCTAGTGTTTTATTAGCCTGAAGAAGATCAAACCTTCAAAGGTTCACTGGTATGACGAACATACCAAATAAGTCATCATATCACTATGAATAAGTACACAAATTGAAGTCCAGAACCACTACCAGGCAACTAAACTTCTCAATGAACGGAGTATTCAATTCAGGTTTGCTTATTTTTAAAGCCTTTACTAAAGCAATAAACCACATCATTCTCACTACTAGACCACTTCCATTCTTTTCTCATATTTGATGCTCTGTTGGACACATTTCTATCCTGTCCATGAAGTCAAAGCTTACTAGGATACAGAAGTTTCTAATGAAATTTTGCTGAAAGAATGAAAAAAGGACTGAAGACTACACGACTTTGAAACCCAGACATTATCCTAACCCACACTCTAGAGAGAATCTAGAGAGAAACGCCTCTTTTAAATTTATGTTAATTAAAACACTAAACATGAAATTTTTGTCCTGAATTGCAATACAACATTCATATCCTATGTCCCAAATACATACTAACAACCTTGTGTAAAACATGCAGAAAATACTAGGGCTGGAGGGAATAGAAGTAAAAAATGCAAGAGCTAGGCGTGCAGTTATTCCATTCAGAAAAGCTATGAACCTTAGAATAGCAAGCAGCATGGCAAATACCTAGTTGTTAGTATAGCTGGATACATTCCCCCAAAAGATTTTTAATGCAACTATTCTCGAATTAAAATTCATAGCCATGAATACATATGAGCCCTGTAACTGGTGTCCAACTCCTCACAGACATGGAGAAATACTAAGATAAGAGCTCTCTGAAATTTTTCAGTCTGTTAGCACAGTGAAAAGCCATTAAAATGTAACAGCCCACATCTGCCAGCAAGGAACGACTGCCAGGCTTGTATTTCAGGCTTATGCACTATGCAGAGGGTATGATCAACTCACTTTGAGCGTCCTCAGGACAGCACAGAGCTCCCTCTTAGAACATGAACACACTCTGTTTCTCAACAGCAGTAATAATTATTCGTAGCATCTTCAACTGCATTTTGATCCGTAACCTAAAAAAAAAAGTAAACTCTTGTTCTGCAAGCCCGTCCTACACTAGGATAGGGTCCCAGGAGAAAAACAGCATTTAGGAACATGATTAGTGCTGATTGTAATGGAACCTATTGCCAACATAAATCCAATCGTTGGGTTTAATTAATTCATACTCTATTAAACCCTTCTCTCCTGCTTCTGGAAACATACATACAACTGACAAAAATAACTAAAACACTTGTAGGAATGAGTACACAATTTCGTGTTTCCTTGCAATATCTAGCTAGATGCTAAATTAACAAAAGGAGCACCTTTCACAACAGAGGCCTATAAACAGAATCACCTGTGTTCTTACTGTTAGCTTTTATGCAGGAATTTCCTCGAAGCCCAGTTACCATAGCCACAGCTGAGAGCCTCAGTGCATAAAGAAAAAAATTTACAGAAAAGCACGTTAATGACAGTTAATGACTGCAATAGAGCAATAAATGATACTATTTTAAAGCAGTGAGTCAAAAGTGACAAAAGAGATATTTTAAAGAAGGAAAGTTCAACAGCAGCAAATCCTTTATTATTTTATTTTTACTATTTCTTCAATGACTACTTGATGCCCAATGCAACAGATTTGAGTTTTGTTTTGTTTTCCCTTACTGTTCTCCGCAAAAAGCTGGCACACTATCCTTGCCAAAAACCTGTCAAGGTGCTTCTCATATGGGACTGAAGAACTAAATTAAATCTTCAACCCATAAACACAATTTAAAAATTCATAATTTGAAGGCATATTTCTCCTTCACAAAAGACTTAAGAAATAATAATAAAAAAGAAACCTCTATGCCAAGGAAGTCAACAGGAGTAAGTGAAGTGTAAACAAAGGCCTTGGCAGCATTTCATTACTGGCCAGAGGTGGCCAATTAGAGTCAAACTGGTATAAAAAAGTGTCTAGATTACTAAACAAAACCCTGAAAATACTTGAAATTATATGGCATAAACCCCCCAATTATTTATCTGCTACACTGCAACTCTACATGCAATCACTCCTCTTTTGTATATGACAATATTCATTCTAAAATTAGCTAAAGCTATATATTCTTTCATATCAACAAAGCAACCTTCCTTATTTTTCGCCCTACTCTGCACTCAGATGCTTGTAGCTTAGCCAATACTCTGCAGCTGCCTCGACACCATGCCAATGCCTTCACTTCCTCAGTCTTTCTATGCTTAGGAAAGAATCTCTGGAGACCTAAAGAGTATTGCACAACTATCTTTCAACTGTTGCTAAACACAAAACCCATCTTTGCTTCTTTTGTCTCTTTTGAAGGACGGTGAACATGTGCATTGGATTTCATTTTTGGTTGATGAAGTAATATTTCATTTTCTTTCAAAAAAGAGATGCTCCACCTAAGAGAGGTCCATTACAACAAAGGTCAGAAACAGTTCAGTGGATAGGACAGAAGATCAGGAATCAGTAAAGTTGCCATCCTGGATCAGTGCACAATCTGTTGAATGACCTTGAGCAAAGGCAATTCACCTCTCTATTATCCCTCTGCTTTTTTGGAGCGTACACCTATCCAGGACACATTCAAGACAAATTATGTGCTAAATTCTGTATGACTATAAAATCCCCCCCCAGTTATTTATTTTTACTGGGGTTTTTCTTGCTGCCAATGAACACTGACGGTGGTCTTGGACTCTACTGTACAAAAACACTGTGTAAGCAGCAAGCAAATCAGCTGGAACCCCTAGGTAATACTGAAATACAAATAATTACTAACAGGATGCACCGCTTGGCTTAAACAATACAATAGGTGGAAAAAGAGGAGGACTTAAAACAGTAACTCCGTACGTTACTATGCTGATTATTAGTTGTCTCATTAAATTAATACTGTGGTTACAAAAAAACCCCAAACTTATCAAACCAGAAGTGTTTCAGCTTCTCCTAAAGAGATGAGGTATTTGTCCTTTATACATTTTAATTTCGTTTTACAAAATTATACCATCCGGCTTCAGACAAGAACTTAACTGGTTTTCAAAAATATTTAATAGGAACTTGATGTTGATAGATATGTTATCAATACTTTCTTTCCAAATACAGTCAGCACATGTCTGCCAACTCTTCAGACTAAGTCCGAGGAAAGGACTTCAATGTTCTGGGGAAAAAAGGTTTCTTGAGAATTCCTGAGATACATGGATTGTCCTTTTTTCTGTGAAGTGAATGATAAGGAGAAACACACATGTTCCAAAACAGTAACTATGTTTAAAAAAAGCCCTAGACTTACTGAATTTCAGTATCTGAGCCTTGAAGCAATTAGATATTACCTACTCACTACTGTGAGGCGTAACAGTAGTCCATACACAAAGTAATTTCCTCCATCACCGCCATGCTGAGAGTAACTTGCCAAATGAAGCTCCTCTTCCTCTCATCCAGCCTAGTCATTTCCACTCCTGCCTTGTGCTGACACAAATGTTCCAGGGAGTGAGGAAACAGACCAGACTGAAGCCCTCCCAAGGAGAAACTGAAGTGCAGAAAACATGATGGAGGGAGAAGTGAGATGGCTGGTTGGCTGTTTTTAAAACTGCTGGTTTTCATTGTTTAGACTTGTCTGTCTCTTGTTATAACTTGTTAATAAATATTTGATCACTAGCTTTCAAAGATCTGAAATAATCTTTAGTTAAACTATAAACACAGCTATAACAGAGAAAAACTGTGAAATATTTTTTGGGAAAAATCAGATACCTCCATTTAATTTGAGGCACACCATTGGACTGACTCCAGCACAGTAAGTACCATGTAGTAACACTGAACTTTAAAAGAAAGCAACGGACTTTCATAGATAATATGAATAGGCAGTACTTTCAGCTCGTTATAATTGAGATGACTGATTAAAGAAACAATCCAAAGAACATAAAAATCCCTGGCTCTTTAAACACTTTACTCTTGAACTCTATAGAATGTTGCAGACAAAACTTTTTCAAACAGAAATCCCAATTTCACTCAACGTCTTCAAAACATGGTTATTTAAGTTAAAATAGGTTGGGTCACCTGCAGAGATGTGTACAAAGCAAATGCTACCATTACAATCATAACAACAAGGGAAGTTTCACTTTTCTCCTTTCTTCTGTGGTTGATTTTGTTATGTGGCAGTCCTCTGATTGCCAGATAATGAAAAAAGTGTTGGTGTTACATGAGAGTTGTTCCTACTTAACATAAAATTCATTTAGTCTGCAATTTCTTCTTGTGTCAAGGAAAAATATTTGCTGTGAGTTTACTTAGTAGAACGGAAATTTTCTTGGGACAGAACAACACTTAAATTGTTGGAGTTGATAGCTATTCTCCATATTACAGCATATGATCATTGCCAATACTTCAATAACTATATGACTTCTAGGTTTAAATAATTATAAAATAATCCTATGATTCCATGGGTAAAAAAAAATTCCTACATTGTCAAACTTCCTTTATTTTTCCTTTCTTTCTTTAAATCTGAACACAGACATCAGGCATTTTGAACCTTCTATTTGCAAGAAATGCACATCTCCAATCAGTCTCTCTGGCATTTACGATTAGAAATCTTTACTTAAGAAACTGGACAAATCTGTATTTGTTCCCAATGCTTGTATGAGTTGATTAAATCAACTCCAGCAAACAGAATGAATCACATGAGCCTAATCCAAATGCCAAATGCTCAGTGTCATCTTTAAGATGACACAAACACCTCTAAATTGGAAAAGGATTAACACTGGAGCAGGACTACAAATGGAATAGGCAGTGAAGCTTACTGATCATCTGAGCTGGGAAACATCAAAATGCTTTTTTTCAAAACTAACAGCTTTCCTTAGTTCATGCCTCTTCCCTGTGAGCAGGTCAACCCCACTGTCAGTATTGAAGAATCCTGAGTGTTGCTTGTCCTTCTCCCCACTGTGCACATCAACCGTGACACATGGATAGCAGCCATAAATACAGCACCTTGTGTTCACAGTGAAATTAAACTTTTAGAAGACAGTTGTCCAGGTAAGTATCCTGATAATCAGTTCTTAGAAATAAAAATGCAGACAACTTTTTTTCTTCCTAGTTAGGTAACATGACTATCTTAGCACCGAATAAATACTTCAGTGCTCCAACCCTGCAGACTCCAGCCAAAGGACCACTCCCTCTGCTAAGCAGAGAAACAACTACAGAGACTACACCTGAGAGGCTCTTCATACAGAAGGACGCTGTAACTCGGTAGTTTCAATTCTCTCAATCTGGCAGGAAAGACCTAGATTCCAGTATTATAAACCTATACTAAAAGAGGGAAGAATAATTTTTTGGGGGAAGGCATTTTTAATGCAGCACTGACTGAATGCTTCATTTTTGTTCCTTTCAGCACTGCTTCCTTCTTCAACAAAAGCAAATTCTGAGTGACATGAAAGTACATTTCCCTTTCTGCCCTGCAGCTCACTCTGTGACTATGCAATAAATGGCAAAGTCTGAAATGGGAAAAAAGAAACCCACCAAAACCCAACAGTACAGCGAATGATGAATGCTATACAAAAATATGTCCTTGTATGGCCCCGAGCTTCAAAAAAGAAAATTAAGATCCCTAAAGAAATGCAAACATCCAGGACAGAAACAATCCTTAGTTATCAAAGTTCTTTTTTAATTTGAGATATTCCTCGCAACTATCTGCACACCACCACTACTGATTTGTTAAGTGACGTGATATTGAGTAAATTGGGTCAACACAATGAGAATGACCAGCAAGTGCCATTTTGACAAAGTATACAAAAATTCCCTTCATAAAAATCCTCATAAGATTTTTATACATTATACAAGTGACACTCAGACTAGCTCTGTATATTATTTCAATGCTAGCAACAATTCCTCTGGCTCTCATTTTCTATGTGGTATAACAAAGCAAAATGGAAAGACGCTGTCAACTGCGCTTTGGATTTTAATCATTCACACTCTGAATTATGTCATCTTAATAAAGGCAGGATTTTAAGCAAGTTGAATCAGCTTTATACTTTATAGGTAAATCAACCAATCCACTTTAGGCTAATTTACATGTAATTCTACAAAGCAAAGCAAAAATGTCTAACAGAAGCATTAAGAAGGAAATATGGAAACTCCCTGTTGTGTACAAGGTTAAACTTAAATCTGATTTCACATGAAGTCAGTACCTTAGAAGAGTTTGGATCTTGAAGTCCAAGAGACTAATACGGGAGTTTTAGTCTCCTCACCATGTGAAGCTGGATACACAGATATAGCAGAGAACTGAAGATTCTCCAACTGCAAGGACAGCAGAGGATACAATAGCGGTAGGAGCTGTAGTGTTCATGAAAGAACTTAACCTGAACTTGCCTCTTTCAGGAGAGGTTAGAGAGCAACAACAGACATATGCACTTGAATAAATGAAGCCTGGGAGACACAATATGAAAAATTAGAACTAATGGTTCCAGACATTAAATTCAGTATGTTAAAGATGCTACAGAAAAATAGAGTGGAATACATCAGAGCTGAAGGGTTGATGGTATTCAGAAAAGTAAAACAAAAGTAAAGCCAGTTAGGCACTGGAGCGAATTAGTAACATCTTACCAACTAGAAATATGGATTTCTTGGGTAAAGCAGAATTAGCTTTGGTCAGAGTTAGGGAAATGATAGTTTAAAAATACTATAGTTACAGTGCTACTATTTGCAGTAAGTGGGCTGGGAGATGAACACAGTATAACAGAACAACAATATCATCTTGGAAAGACTATCTTCACAAAGAGACTAAAAACACCGAAGAGCAGCATCCCTGATAGGCTAAGACTTCTCCAGTGAGAAAGCACTGACCTAACAGGGAAGCAATGTTAATTAAAATCAGGTTTGGGATAAAAGGAAGGACTTTACAGACGAGCAAGTCATAGGTAACAAACTGATATTAATCAACTTTTTAAACACTGAAGTTTGATAAAAGGATAAACCAGTCAGTAACTAGGTATTTCCCCACCTCGTTTCCCACAACAACTTGGAAGAATAAAGAGAATAGAACTGGAGAACACAAAAATGTAGATTTGAAGAAGGCTTTGTTATTTCTTAATTCAAAAAGCACAAAAAAGATCTAGCTGGAGGTGGTGGCAGAGACAGAAGCAGGTATCCAAAACTAACTATACAAATAAAACCCTCAAGAAAATTATCAGGGCTGAATAGAAGCTCAACAGAAATGCTGAGGGAAGACATTTACATGCTGGAAGTCAAGAACTACTTGCTTAAGAAGTGAACTGCTCAAATAAACATTTGAATTACTAAAAAAAGTACAGTTTTGTCACTCTTTTTAAATTTAAAAAACAAACAAGAAAAAAACCAAAACCAAACCAACCAAAATCAACAACCCCTCCAAATCAACCAAAAACAACAACCCCCCCTCACCATACATGGAAACGATAACGCAGAAAACTGAAAAAAAGCAGCATATTATACTGGAAATTAATTAGGAAGTTTTTTGTGATAAGACAATGAATGTCTGTGTTATCATATGACTCGAAACCAATAAATAACTGCTTTTATGAAACCAATATAGAACCCTGAATTTGCCTCAAGTACCATAAAGAAAAAAGTGCTTTAGGATGCATTTTGAAAGAACTGAAGAAATACAAAGCAAACTACAATGAAAGTCTTATCTCCCAGCATTGTTCTTTCCATGTTCACTTGTCAACTGAGATGAAATAATGATATTTACAAAAATGTGTAAAAGCAATGACAATGAAGTGAGAAACATATTTAATTGGATTCCTTCACAATAAAAACTATCAAAGAAATTCCTGCTTCTTTTCCCATCCAGATTTACAGCTTACATTGTTCAAGGTCCCACATCCTTTGTAAAAACACCTGCACAGTGTCCCAAACCCTTACTCTACTCAGGATTGACAAAAATCTCTGCCTCACCTAAATCATAGCAGGAGCTCACAATAGCAGAATGACCCACTAAAATTAAAAGACAGAGATTTCTGAAGAGTATTATTTTGCCAACACAATCACATTTTTACCACTGTTGCTTTGGCAATTTAAATTTTCTATGCCAACATGAAGGGTTGACCCTCTATTTGACAGCCTGCTTCAATGATTTTGTCTCAGATTAGTACACTTTTTAAAAGCAGATTACTGATCCTAGATTACTACTACACTAAAGGACCCTAATTTATTAAAAAGGACTGTTATGAAGCAACTTTGCTTTAAACAGACATATGAATTAGCTTCACTGGAAACAGCTGTTTAAATCTAATTTTATACAGAAGAAAAATAGGAAGATAAAAATATTTTCTCAGCTAACTGATTTGTAATACACATGCATAATATAAACTAAATCATGCACAATATAAACTAAGGTACACACAATTATAAACCAAGCAACAGACTAAGGAAGTGATGGATCCCATAAATTACCCCAAAAGGAACAACTATAAAGTCGGTATCTCTGACATATAGCAAATAAAGTGAGCTAGGAGAAGTCTAGACTTGATTACAGTTATTTAAATTTACACTTTTTTGCTAAGAGTTAAAAATATGTTCTTGATGAACTCCTGAAAACCTGGAAACTGCTCCCTTATATTCCATAATAATCTTCTTAATAATTATTAACTTGTATAAAAATAGTAAAATTTTGCCTGTAAGAAACTTTTAGTAATAATATTAAAGCTGCACATTTAAATACTTCTGGCCAAAAGAATTATCCTCATCTAAATTGTTTAATTTATAGGAAACCAATACTAATCCCTATATTAACAGAGGCATATGATTAAAAAAAAAGATTAACTATGAGTTGAGGCAGAAAATTATGTTAAAATTCTGTACTGAAAGCTTCACAAGAAAGGATTTGTGCAGCTTGAAAGAAACTCATTCAGAGGATTTATAAGTTACAATAAGCATATTGATAAGGTATTATGCAAAATATGAAGGCTAAGAAGTCCAACTTCAGTAAAAAGAATTCTAAGTCACTAAAATGTGCAAGTGGGAAGAGATATGTTTAGAAGGTGAGGTCTAAAATCTGCAAATGCTAAAAAAAAGCCCATGGGGCAGAGATGAAGGTGATCTGATCTCTTGCTGAGCAGTTTTGGTAGGTGAGACTAGCAATAAAGGTCTGAACTGTGCACAATTAGAACTTGAATGCAGGGCGTATTTGGAAAATGATGGCTCCGTAGCATGAAAAGCAGAGCGATTACAAAGGTAGGCCTCCATGTGACAGAAGGGGTCAATTAGTCCTGTGGCTGTGCAGCCCCACTGCTGACCCTGTGCCAGCCTCCCCAGGAGCCCACGCAGCTCCCTCCGCTGGCAAAAGGGCTGGGGAAGGGCACTTTCTGCTGCAGCAGCAAACTGGAGGAGGTCAGAGACCAGTCCATGGAGCATTGGAACTGGAGCATGAGCGAGAAAAGTACCATAACCACAGCTGCAGGAGTGTGTTAAAGAACCTTAGAAAGATCATCTCTCTCTTCTGGTAACGGTAACCAAACATCAGACTGCCTCAGCTGAAGAAACTGCTGTCTCACTCTTTGAAACAAAGTTCTTTTATTTCCCCCAGACCTAGTTAGTTTACTGTTCTTTTGATACCTATTTTCATATTCAATCTTTGCCAAGGCTTTGTAAGGATTTTTACAGCCACTCGTTTTGATATTCTCTAAGTATGAAGTTCATCCCCAGTAAACAGCCAACACAGAACACAAACAGCATTTAAGGTCTTTTTTCTAGTACTACATTTGCTTGGTGCTGTCTCACACCTATTTGAAAAAATCCAGCTATTAATAGCAGCCATTATTTTAAAGCAGTAAGCTATTAGGCAATTATTTCTCCTCAAAACCGCTTCAAAATATTAATTTTACTCATGGTATTGCTAAATACAACTACTAACAGCTTAGAAAAAATGTTCATTATAAATAGCACTGATTTCACTCTCAGCACAACATTACATCATGCTACTACCAAAACAATCAGAAAAGCTGGCAATCCCACAACTGACACAACAACAGCATACACCAAATACAGAACAACACATAATAAATATCATCCAAACTGGAAGAACATTTTGGCCACAGTAACACTAAGGTTGGTCTTCTGTTAAAGCTTCCAAAGGTGATGGCCAAGGTTACAGGACTTCCAACTGAGATTAGGTACCTCAATTGTGTATAAGCAAGTATAAGCTTCTTGACTGGTCACCATAATAGGCCTTGGTAAAACAGGGAACAAAAGAGGTTTTGCACTAAAACCCATCCCCTCATGCAGAGTCATAGAATAAAAACAATCTCTAAATTCTTCTAAAATAGCTGCATGTGTAAATCTCACAAGCCCCAAGGAATTTGCTAAACTTCTTTATGTCTCCTCATGTCCTGAACAAAATTAATATTTTTGAGAATCTAATATTATACACACATATAGATACATATGCATACATCCTTATACGCACAAGTGTACACACACATACATAAATGTGTGTACTCTGACCCTCATGGTCCCAAGAAACTTTAAAATGTTTCCAAGGTAACTATATTTAGCTATGGAGCAATCCAAAATCTAATTCATAGTTCTATCTCTAAAGAACAAAGACAGATGACATAGGCATTAGCTAGTGTGCAGGAGAATGTGAGAAATCTGAGGAACAGAATATAAAAAAAGCATCAAAGCAAAGATTTGACACTAGCAGTGCCACAGTCATGCTTGTTTTTCTAAACCAACTGCATAAAGCTGATCTAAACTTCTACAAGAGGGAATTTGACAAAAAAATGCACTGAACTAAATAATATATGAAAAGTCAATACAAAAAAACCTTGCAACTTCTAACATTAGCTAGTAAGTCTGAACATCAGTGGGAGTCCATTCTGGTAGAGGGTTTTATGGTCCTAACTTCATATCATGGTACTAATCGTAATCCAAATTGACATTGTGAGGAGTCAAAAATATATTTGGCCTGAGTACAGCAAAGCTGGCAATTCTCTTCTCTCCCAGAACATCTGATAGAGACAGCTCAGTAGAAAAATTTCTGAAATTGTTTTCTCTCATCAGAATAACTACTGCAAATCAGCAATTGGTTTAAAACTAGCAATTTTGTTGCACAGAGGTACTGATACAGGTAACAGGAAGTAAAACTGACAGTGCAACTCCACAAGTCGTAACAGTCATATTATTCTTTGGCCTAAAGAAAAAATTCATTAAAAATAAAATGTTCTATCATAATAAATAGTAAGTATATCTTCAAAAAAGAGTAAAGTGAAATTTAGAATTGTATTATTAAAAAGACGAAATGTATAAATTCTGCTTAGTGAATTTAATCCCCTTTTTACTTCGTAATAGAAGTGATGCATTCCAGAACAAACCCTTTGATTTCTTTCACAGTATTTCAAAACAGCACCAGGTTATGAAGTAATTTTTTTTCTCCTTGGCTAAAAATAAATGTGTCATGAATCATCAAGAAAACCATTACGCAGCACTTCCTGGGCCCTGCTAATTCCTGTCACCCAAAGAACAGCAGTTTTCATTTTCTGTGGAGCCACTTCCAAGTAGAGTTGAGGCACTTCAAAATATCACTACAATTAAACCTGTTCTCTATGTATACTTATACAGCATTAATATATGACTGTAAATTCACAAGTCCTCTACAAAGCAATTTTTGAGATAAAGCTTTGCTAAATTTATGCCTATCTTTCACTACAAGTATCAGATATCATACAAGAAGAACAAAATTGCCAGGCTGCACTCCAGATTATGAAAACAGAAAGGGAAAAATGGCACAGAATATCACTTAGAAGGTGAAACTGGATGCAGACAGAAGAAACAGTTGACAAAACAGGCAAAATTTAAAACATTATTGCAACACTAGGTATTATTCCTCTATGTACCTGTATATAACATCGACATGAAAAGAAAAAGGAAGTGGGACAACACAGTGAACTTTTGCAAGCAGCTTTTTCTACGTAAACGGAATCTTGTTCACAAACACGTCAAATTGCAATCAGTTTGCTGCAGTTTATGCCATATCCAAGAATCTGGTGAGGAACTTTTTACAAGGGCATGCAGTGACAGGACAAAGGGTAGATTTAGACTACCCATTAGGAAGAAATTCTTTACTGTGAGGGTGTGAGTTGCCTAGAGAACTTGTTGATGCTCCATCCCTAGAAGTGTTCCTGACCAGCTTGCATGAAGCTTTGGGAAACTTGGTCTAACAAAAGAGGACTGGAACTAGATGACCTTTAAGTTCTCTTCCAACCCAAACCATCCTATGATTTTATGATCTTTTTGTATTCTAAAATGCCACGTACATTGCTTTTAAAGAAAAGAAATGAGAGTTATTCCTGTTCATATTCCTTTCGAAAGAGCATTTATATTCTCTGCTACTACCTGCTTTAATACTGATCAGAGATTAATTGAACTCTTGGAGGAGTGGAGAAAAGATTGAGCAAAAAGGGAATAATATTGATTCCTCATATCAATGTCTTTGAAAGTAGAATTTTCCAAGGATAGTTCACAGACATCTACAATATGCAACTGAGTATTTTGCACTTGACATGCTTAATCTAGGGAAAAAAAATAAATCTTTGAAATCCATTTCCTTTTCATAGCTGCAATCATAAGATGTAAACAGCTTAAGAGCAAGAACTTGAAAGAAGATATCAGGAAAACCATTCTGACATAGAACTGGTTTAGAAATAAGGACAGTTTGGGGATATGAGAAAACAGAACAAAGGTAGAAAACATTTGAATGGAAAAAATATTAACAAACAGCTGATAAATACCTTGCTATTCTGACATCCCTGACTAGTAGAGCCTTCACAGAGAGTGCAGCATGCTACAGCAGGAGCCTCTGTATGAGAGCTCCATTTTAAATCTTCCCAACTCAAAAATCTCCTGCTGGGAGAATTTTATCTGAAGTACTTAATTAACAGCAAGCTTAATATAGGGTCTCTAAAGTATACAGTTGGTTTTCATACAGAGTAGCAAACTCTAAACAAGAGAGACGCATGCAGCAAAGGGCATGAATTCTGCTTGTCTCACACAAAATATATGTGTGTTACCTCCCCCTTTCTTCCCACAGGGTGGAAGGGAGAGGTATGTGAAAAAATACAGCCCTGCTGAACAGCACATCCATCACAGCGAGCCAACCCATCCGGCCACAGAACGGTACCAGATACACCAGGTTCTTTCCTAAACACTCAAGTTTCTTTCTGGATGCTGAAGGAGTTATTTCTGGAATTATGAAAATTTTACAAATCTCTTCCCATGACCTTTCTGACATTCAAACTTTGATGAATAGCTCCCACACTAGATTGCTCATTCTGAGAAGGAAATTTCATGTTCCCTTTCCTTAGTGGCAGATAAATTATGGATTGTCCACAGCAATGATTAAACACAGTTTACAAATACAGTCATATCAGACATTTGTTCTTAACTCAAAAACTCCTGACCTTTTTTCTGGCATGACCCTTTCCTTTTCAACCCTACAATGGCCCTTGTCAAAATCAACTTTAAAAGCTGCTCTGTACCAGATCTCAGTCGTGCCATAGGTTCTGCAGGCTATTCCTAGTTATATGGTTAGGAACAGACACGAGGCCCAGAGACAAATCAGGCTGCAAGACCAAGCACTCCAAAGTGAGCAAAAGTCAAAGTCTTAGCCAGAAACAACGGCCAAGATGCCTGAAGCCTTGATTTGTCCTTGCCCTGTGTGCATGCATTATGGTCAAGTTTTTATTTATAGAATTACATCCTACCACCGCCTACAAGGCTGCTCTCTGATTGAGTTAAAAAGAAGAATCAACCAACACACATTTACAGAGTGACTCAGTATTTTTTTTTTTCTCCGTAGCATCTGAAATACAACTTGAGACCTTCTATACTGAGTGCTAGTCAAGCATTTCTCTGAAGGCAGACTCCTCAGTTTCCTGGTGTGGGGTCCCACAGGGCTCATTATTATATCAAATAAATGTCCTACAAAACACTGTCCTGAAAATACACTCCTAAGATCTATAAAGCATTACCTCAAGATTTGAGATGGAAGAATTCAGACAAAGAAAGGCAAAAAACATTCAAGATTTGGATGTCAAACTGAAACATCCAGCAGCATATTTGCCCAACTTGGTGACCTTGCATAGCATTTTTATTATGCATAAAAATAGAATTTTTAATTTATTTAACTCAATTGCACATGAGAGCTCAGAGCACTTTTCCAAGTCAAATTCCAGGTTCTTAAGTTGAACAAAAAAAAACCACAAGTTTTTTCTATTTTTTTTTTCCCTGACTAGTTACAAAAATTCTGATTTTAAATGAATCACCATAAGAAACCTGGGAAACTGCACTGATCTCAACACAATACTGAGCTGTACTCTGTAATTAAGTTCTAAAACAAAGTCAATGATATGGCTGATAGTCCCAGGCTTCTCAAATATACACTTGGCCAAAAAATGTAGGTCACCATACTAAAAATAAGAGGATTACCTATGAAAGGCTGAAATTTTGTAATGGGGTAGGGGGAGGACATACAATGCAACCAAAAGCAAACCACACAACACAGAAAACTACAGTAATGTATGCCAAAACATACATACTGAAATCAGTTTTGCACCTTAATGCAACAGCATGACAAACAGCAACATAATGAAGGACAATGGAAAGCAACACCACATTTGGAGGGTTATTAATACCATGTGGGACAGATTCCAATAACCCAAAACCTTCTGCAAAGAACACACTCACAGGAATCTGTGAAGCAATTAGGGATTTTCGCCAATGCAATGCTTTTTTCAGTCCCCATACAGTGTGGGATTGATGAGTATTATGGACATATACACCTGAGCCAAAAAAATAAATATAATAATACAGAATTTGTAGAACATTGAAAAAAACCTTAAGCTAGAAGAATTCTAGATCTAACCAGCACATTCTAAAAGACAAATACCAGAAGTTATTAAAGTCTGTTTGTGCACTCCTGTTCTGATACTGTTTAATGGAAGCTCTGTACTGCAAATGGTTTCAGAGAAAAGATATAATAAAAAGCAGAAATAATCACGTTGCTATTATTAATTTACAGAACTCTATTGAAGTGTTTGTACTAGACAAAACTACTCTAAAAATTTTATGTTAATTCTAATCTACTTGTAATTTCTGTGCCATAACCACACATCATAGGTAAATGACAAAGGGCACAGCAGAATCTCCAAAATGAAAAAATATATTAAATGGAATTAAGACTGTGAGCACAGACCTTTGTATATACCATGTGCATATATGTATTTTTATTTACAGTTACAGCTGTAAAACACGTTACCAACCCAAAAAGTCAATTTTAAACCAGTATCATAATGCAGAGATATCTTTTCCCTATGAACAAGAAAATGGAGAAAACATCAGAACAAAACTAGCACAAAAAGTAGTGTCTTCTCAATCCCTTGATGTCTCTAAATGAATGATGGATATACTTCTGGGAAATGCGCTGTAGCTACGCACAAACTACATTTTGGTCAGCTAAGTCAAAAGGTTCATTATCAGGAGAACTGGATGAAATATAAAGACTTGTAGTAAAGGATGGCAGACTAGACAATTTAACGGTCCCTTCTATCCACAAACTGTCCCAAAAGAAACCATGCAATAAACACATTACTACAATCAATTAAATCAAGCCCAGTAACCCACTAATCAACTCAGTAACGTAAAAGTCCATCACTATCCTCTTTGCCAGAGATAAAGACCACCTTTGGAGGTGTTATCTACAAAGCAGAGTAGCAAAATGCATTCACTACACATCCTCCTTCCTTATATTCAAATACAAGTCGCTATGTACTTGAACATATTTACGCTTCCATCTTGGTCTCCGTCACACACACTGATGTTCTTATCAAAAAAAGGTTAAATAAATTAGGACAAGCAAGTTTGGGTTGTTGGTGTGTGTTTGTTGTTTTTTTTTAAATTACATTCTCAATTAGAATAATTACTGTCAGCAGGTAGCTTAATCTAATACGCAAACCATGGCTATTTACCAAAACAGTAACTGTCTCTCACAGCTCCTAAAGCAAAGCCAAGTTACCCTTAAAGAACAGAACTGTACAGCCCTTTTACAAGCCAGCAAAGAAAACTGTACTTTGCTTGTATATGTCTACATAATAATTTTGAAATACAGTTATTCTTGCTGATATTCTCTGTGATACGTAGTATTATATCAGTATTTTTCACAAAAGAAACTTCTAAAGAATAAAGGGATCACTTTAAAGAATAGTCCACTTAGTGACCACTTTAAAGAAGACTTATCATTAGGCCTAAAAAGCACTAAAAGTACTTGTGGCCAGGTTCAAAAATGTATTTAAGGTGTCTCTCTGAAATTCTATTGATTCCATCAGGAAGCTAGATATCTGAATATCATGGTGGACCCAAGTCCACTTATACACTAATCATATATAAATCAATTTTACTATGAGAAAAATATAATAGCTTTATTTACTTTTATATAGCAGCAAAAATAAAGTTATATAAAAGCAAAGTAAACAGCAGTATGATTTAAGAGATCATTTATTTCAAATTCTAAAAAAAATCTCATTAATATACCACAACCAGGAGTTTGCATATCTGAAGTTACCAGAAAGACAGTCAATTATGCTAAAAATACATACAAATATCCTGTTTAGGCCAAGTAGATGACATGTACTTGCTGAAAACAAACTCGCCAATTCCTCTGTCCTCTACAGATCTCAGTACCATTAAACCTAAGCAGCAGTGAAAAACAGGAAGAAAAATCTACATGGCTTAGGTAACACTTAAATCAAATTTTAACTACACGTTAAGCATGCAAGTTCAGAGAGTTCTCAAACCCAAAATGTGACAATGGAGAGGCATGTCTCAGTCAAACATACATGAAGGCACACACTGCAGTGAAAACACTGCCTGTCTCTGTACAACTCTATATCACTATGCAAGGAAAAGAAAAAACAGGTAACAACTTAAATTCCAAAGAAACATTCTGTGCCAATCAGTTGCTATAGTTACTGTCTCCAGCGGCAGATCCACCCTTTGCAACTGCCACAGAATCCCCTGGCCAAGAAGGGTGGACAATTGCATAGTTTTCTCACACACTTTACAATAAATCAGAATACATACCAAACAACATCCAAAAGCACACATAATTTTGGGAAGAGGCAGATATAAACTACTATATATGGCTTATTGGTGAGATTTTAACCAACAGTCTCAAAGTAATGCAGCAATTATTTTGGTAGTGAAAAAAACCCCACATGATGAAAACCCAGAACTCTCTGCATTTGGCACGTTGTTTCCATAAGAGAAAACTAGAGTATATTCAAGACAGCACCACTCTTTCACTTATGTTACATTTTATTTTGTGTGGTCTGTACTTCTACAATTTTGTGCATATTCTCTTTCTACTTAGGCTGGATCACAGGCCTAAATTGAAGGAGCATGCAATCTCGGCTCCCAGTTCACAAAAAGTTTTAAAGTTTCAACTCTTTATTTGCCACTGATTAAAAGGATTAAAGAGAGAGAAAGTAAGGGAAACATAACAAAAGCACCTGAGTTACATTTTGCAGTAAATATCACTTGTGTACTTTCACCTCACTTTAAAACATCTGCACAAGTGTACAAAAACCACTCAAAATACTCTGGTGGCCATTCCACCACACAAGAAATGTGAAGAACTGAAACAAAATTCAACCCTTTTATGTTCATCTTGGGTATTCTAAGGACCAGAGTGCACACCATCACGCTATCCATCTACATTTCCTTTTCCAGCTTCTTTCCATAACTTCCAAAAGATCAGGACAAACCTTGCACCTGATTTTGACAAAGTACAAAGAAATAGAGAAGCTCTAAAAGCTTGTTTGTTCTAATTAAAATCAAAAGAGGTGACAAAGAAATTAGTACGCTACTAAAACAGCAGCTGTTGCCCAAGTTGTCTTTTGTATTGGAGATACTGTGTGAGGAGGATAAGAGGGTGGGTGTTGGGGACAGGTATTATATCTGAAGGTTCTCCATGGCATTTTCATGGAGAGGAGATGCAGTGATTTTTAAAGGATTTTATAGGTGATTAAAAAAGCAGCTTCACTACTTTCCCCCTTATAAGGATCTACTTGTTAAACAAAAACATCTGAAAATATGAGGGTCCTAAACCCAAGAGAAAAATGTATCATTGGATCTGCAGCAAAATTGCCTAGTTTGCTCCAATGCATCGACAGCATACCTTCTGGAATCAAAGTAAAAAATAGTATTCTGACTCTCAAGAGTCATCATATTTTTTCACCAAGTAATCAGTTCTGGTATCTATACTCATTCTTCAGTCAACAGGGAAACAGTGTATCTGGTCAAGGTAGTATCATCATGTTGAAAACCACCAAAGTTTATTTCCACAATTAAGCTAGAAGTCACAAGTCCTGTTTACAAAAACACTTCAATGTTTCTGTTCATTTAGTTCAACAGTCAGACAAAGGGCATCATTTATGAAAGACGCAGGCAAAAATAGATCCTAATTTCTCTAGATGCTTCCTCTTAATCTCAAAAGGAAAAAAAAAAACCAACTAGAAAATGCTGTCAATTCCTATTTAAAAAAGCCTTCAATTTTTAAAGTGCTAGCAATATCACCACAACTGCTTTTTTACTCTGGCTCTTGCAAATCTTTCAAATATTATGTTTGTTATATCCTGCAACTGGTCTTTCTTGTTAACAAAACTGAAAGACTAAGTGTAACTTACAGAGAATGGCTTACTGTCTGAACAATCAATGCAGCTCTCAAAAATCATGTTAAATAGTATCTTCAGGCAGTTGTCATGAAAGAGGACAGGGCACATAATCCCCTCTCTACATGGTATGAATGAGTATAAATAACAAAATACATCACACTTCCTATTTAAATCGCATATTTATGAATCATTAGAAGGCCATCATTACATTTGTTTGGATTTTGCCATTCTCAGTTAGACAGGATCTTAATGAAAAAGAAAACTTTTTCATGCAGGTAAACATCTGCTTTATACAGAAAAATGCACTTTCAGTATTTATATTAAATGAATTCTGTCCCTTACTATAATCCACGTAAACTATCTCTTAACTAATAATACTTTGTCTAATCTCTTCTACAAATAATTTCATTAAAAATTTTACAATTACCCTTTATTCCTTTCAACAAACAAAAAACCCACCACAAATCCAACACCCCACATAAAAAAATCCCTTGCAAAACAAAGCAAACACCTTCCCCCTGCCCCCATCCCCAAAAACCACCAAAACACAAAACCCCTGCAACCAAGAGAAAACACCTACTTGGAAGAAATGTTTCTTTCTGAGTATATGTGTCAGGACCAATGAAAACACAGGTTGACAAGTTAAAAAAGGACTGATTGAATATATAAGGGAAAAATAATTTTTGTAAGTAAGATTTTATTTTCTGTTGCATTTTGGTTAAGTATGATGTAACATAATTCTTGTACTGCAAGAAGGGAGGAAACCAATTTTGATAACAAGGCTGAATTTATGAAATAAGGAACTGTGCCAGAACAGGCCACACTTCACTTACTTTGTAGAATGACAGACACACCCAAAAGAATAATTTGGAGTAATTTTTACTTTGATGGGAATTGCTCACATCTCTGCTGACTCTAACAAGGAAAACATTTGCTTTCCCCTATATGCAATTATCCAAGTGCAGATTTTAGTAATTACAGTATTTAGAAAAATTCCTAGATTTGGACTTCCATTCTCTGAAAATCAGCATTAAAATATGCTCAGTTTACAAAAATTACAACTGGCCCACAAAATTGCTTTAACACTTCTTGATCTTTAACTAGACATGCTCTAACATCCTCCAGTTTCCTGACTGTGCATTACTGATTAACTCAGGACAGGACTCCACAACCAGATGTCAGGGCCTACAGACAGCCATCAAATAAAATAGCCCCAAATTAGTTTTCCTTCGTGCTCAAAGGTAGGCTTTACACCCTTTCAGTCAAACTCTCAAAAACATCTACAAACATTCTACAAATATACAGTATGTTGTCTATAATGGTATTTCCTGTATACCTTTCCGTGAGTTTACAGCAGTCATTTTACAAATCTTTCTTCTGCTGTAAATGTCTAAATCCCAGTAGGCTTCTGGCAGGTCACCAAAAGTGAACCACTGTGCAAGTAGCAAGACATAATTCTATCATTATAAAATGACACAGAAGAAGCAGACTTTCCAATTAATTTTACCAATTACACACCTAAAACAGGGACTAAATTCTACATAAATTAGTGTAAAAAAAATTTTAAAAATCAACAGAGTAAATAAAGCAGACTTGAAGTGCACCCTAAAGAAAGTGCTCTAAGTTCCATGCCAGTCAAAGTTATGATAGTTATTTATTCTTGCATTATTAGTATATATATTATTATATATACTTGCATTATCTGTTAGTAGAATATACATGAAGAAACTGCCTACTGGTTTAAAGGCACTGAGTTACCAAGGTTTCTTTATCACAGGAATTTTTCATCTAGTCTTAAGTTATATACCTTAAAACACCTACCTAGACTACTGCATAATTTTGAGCTATCAAAATGGAATATTTTAAATAAAGGGGGCTGTGTTAATCTACTAAATAGGAAAATGCTTTTCAAGTATAACTAATACTTACAAATAGATTAATTTTTTCAATCTATGACTAAATATTGCTAGATTCACATGAAATTGAAGTGCTTTCTGTCAAAAATTGAACACAGTAAAATATTTTCAAGTAGTTACTAGGAAAAATAGAACACTCTGTTCTTGATAATCACACACAAACTTAATGAAAGCGTAACTGAATTTAGAAACAAACCATCACAAATGCTTTATCTTTATTCTGTATGTTACATTATTTTCTGATCTTTGCAGTACAAATCATTGTCAATTAATGCTAAAGATTCAAAAAATGTAAATTTATCAGACAACTGAAGCAGAAGAAAGATGGTTGGAAAACTATGGCATTACCCATTCCATTTGCCAATTCTCAAACACATCCTTGCAGTACCAACTTCAACTATATCAGTTAGAAAAAATTATGAATTTTTTTGAAGGACCCCGCTGAAATAAGTCATGGTAACACAAAGCTCTAATTGATTTGTCTAGCACCACACACAGCAGTATTTTCCTGTTTCTACACAACACCGCAGTAAAGCCTACAATCAATCACACTACCACACTGAAAACAGGTAACGTTATTTATCTTTGTCTTTGCCACAGTACATAAGATTTA
>VWZG01004543.1:88091-109726 GCA_013396735.1 Grallaria varia
CCAATAAAACAGGACAAAGAAGAAATTAGTTACAAAGTCCCAGTGTCAGGAACCAAGGTAGGCCTAAAAAGAAACTCATTTAGAGTTCTCAAACAGCAAAGAGAATGCCTTAATAGCACTATATTTAAGAGGCACGTGGTGAAGTTGGAGGGTGAGGGGAGAATATATTTGAACATACAATCTACAGCTAGCCTTTTTCCCTCCTCAGGCAGAGGCACAATTAATTATGATCCATTCCCATCCCACTGATTTTTAACATTCATCTAGGAAAGCTTTACAGTTCCCATATAGTTTCTTTAATTTTTTTTTTTTTTTTTTGCATAATATAAATTTGCATTACAGACACAAAGTAACAGAAGCACACAGAAAAAAAGTTTGACATCTACTTCTCCAAAGAGACCTCATCTATCCCCTTTTTAATGAGCCACCACAGCTGCGGTGGTAGGGATGAGAGCAGCAAGAGAACAGGATTCCTCATGTTGGTAAACAAGTTAACTCTAATCAACTGAGCAGGTTAGCTGTTTGCTTATTAAGAGCTGAAGAAACTATCAAGAGTAGTGAACAAGAACACTTAGCTACAGCAGACAAAGGAGATCTCATCCATCTGCAGAACATCAGGCCCAATCAGGTGATTGTTACCTATCCAAATTACTTACTTGAACATGCAAACTAAGCATAGCATCTACAGCTGTGCTGCAAGATACAACCGTGTTCTCTCAATGTCAAACTGCTCTCACGCCAGTTTAAGAGGTTATTTCTGTAAAAACCCTGACCACTTGTCTCAGACGTACTTCAACAGTTAAAAAGATGCAAACTAACTTCCACTTGCCATTCTGGACTAGTCTGTTGTCCTACCAGTCAATTCCCCAAAAACCCTGCAGTTTGTTTGCCAATGCTTTCATCACCCATCTTTGTCTATCTCTAAGTTACCTTACTAAACTGAGGTATTCATTACTTATTCTGATTCTGAAGCTAACACTGGACAGGTAAACCTGCTTAGACATGTTAAAATAATCCTAAGTACTACTTCATTAAAATTCAGATGTTTAGCAATGTAAACGGTAAGAATGGATTCCATAAGCATTCATTTTATGTAGGCCAAACGAAACATGTTTTCACACACTATTAATTTTTAATATATCTCTTGACAATGCTACTGAAACTCACTGGAGGCTCATAATACATACTGTAACTTAAAAATTCAAATATTTAGACCCAGTGTATCACATGGAAGCCCTTTGGAAGTTTTGCAAGTTTCATATCCTACCTTTGATTTTAGTTCAATGTATTTAAGATACCAGACCATACAATTTCTAAAAAGATGGTATAAGCTGCTTCAACAGCAGAAGATGGCTGCAGGCAATAGCCCTTTCCATGTTACACATCAAGACAGCTGGTAAGTGTACATACTACAGCTCCAGGGCTTCCTAGAAACTATGCATACCCTACCTGAGAAATCAGGCAGGCAGGAGCTAAACATCGCTCCTGATTACTTGGTCCAGTCTGCCTCTAGCCATCCAAGAAGCTGTGGGCATCACCAAGCTGTTCTCATCCGCTGTTCTTCAAAGGGGCCAACTCTTCCCTACTACAACAAAATACGTATCATAGCTGATGCCTGAAAAAATTACACCCAGAAGTCCAGTACATTTGTTTCAAAAAGCTCATGAGTTTTGCAAGAGATGAACTGATGAATTGCCCTAGTAGGCAATAAGCAAATTGCATGTTTATTAGCATAAACTAGTTTACTGGAGTGTGATTTACAATTAGCTGATTAATAAGAACGCAGAAGATGATCATGCTTTGCAATGAGATTTTTTTCTCTTGTATGTAGTAGGACTGGAAAATACCATCTAATCAATTTGGCAACCTTAATTTTTTTATGTTATACTTCATTAATTACCTTTCCTAAGAAATCAGTGGATATTTAGATTGATCCCTTCACACATTAATAGACTACCGTGATTACTCTAAACTCTAGATTGCAGATTCCTTTTAAAACTCTTTTATATCAGTCACTAATAGCACTCCTGGTTTTGAAAGTTCGAAAGTCCTTTCCAATACCACCTCTATGTAGTAACAGCTAAAGTGCACGAAATAACTGACATAATTATGTTCTGCTCAATATACAGTACACTCCTTCCAACCCCCAGTTGTGTTGCACTATTAATAAAGACAAGAAAAATAACAGTTTCAGCTAAAATCCTTCTAAGTATTTCATAGATATAGTTCTGACTAGTGGTACTGGAACCATATTTGGAAGTTACCCTTCTTCAAGAAAAGACCAGCTATACATAAACTACTTCAGATAAAACTTTCTCTGATGTGCCTTGCAAAAAAACTTCTAATGATAACAATTCCACAGTCTCCCTAGGAAATTTATTTCAGTCCTTCTTTATCCATCCTTGTTCTTGGAAAAGGTTCTTTTCTTCTAGTGTCTACTAACCACGAGACTGAATTCTCCCTCCTGCAACTTAAAGTCGTAATATCATGTCACATCCCAAACAATGTGGTGAACCATTTTTTACCATCCTCTAAAATATCCAAAGGCAATCACCACCTTAACTCTCTCAGCATCATCCTGTCTGGGTAAAAGAAACTCCAACCTTTTTAAAGGTGGTGAGAGGGAAGGGGAGGGAAGGAAGAAATTCTTGTGATGAAGCAAACTGTCAGTTTTAGTGACACGTTCTCTAATTTTTAGAGAAATAAAATGGAAGAACTTCAGGAAATCGAAACAAATATCCAAAGCATATCTCAGGTTTAACAACCTAACTTACCTATTGTTAGGAAAGCAATACCCAAGGGAATACAGCATTTTCCATTATATTGCCCTTATACATCACTCCATGCACCATCAGGACTATTAGGAAGGAGATTGAGTTCTCCAATAAAAGGAACAGAAAAAAAGCACATGCTCAAGTAATTAAACACATGCCACTTCTGATCTACAGTAGCAGTTTACACTGACATTATAAGTATTGCCTGTGAAGTCTGCCAAATATGGGAATATTTTACTTCACAGAAATCATCATTCAAGCCCGAGAAGAATATTCTGATCTAATCCGGTCTCTGAATGGATTCTTAATGCCCTATTTGTCATAGTTCAGTGCCCCTCATCCACAACAGATTTCTTTTTACAGATCTTTTTATTGCTGTTTTGCACAACACAAAGCACACAATTTGTTGAATTGTTATCCTCCATCTAAGCAAGCAATACTGCAAGGAGAAATGTACTATTCTGAAGAGTTTGATTTGACTATTTTAGTCCTACTGGCAGAGTACAAATTGAAAACAGAGTTTTTGAAGAACAATTTTCAATTTTAAGCATAATCACGTGAAGAAGTTTGCATAAAACAACTGGGAAGATACCATCTTAAAATATAGGGCATTTGAAATGATATTTTTGGCTGTAATAAGAGAGGCTTTAGAGCCGGCCTTCAGTTTGTAGGATGACTTGTGCTACTAACTGCATTTCTAGAACACAACTACATTTCAGATACATCTTGGAAAAGGATGTATTAGGTTTGTCCTCAGACAAGAAGAAAAAAAAAAGTAAATATCATGACTGCATCTATCAGTGGCCATTTTCTCCTTTTCAAAGATTTCACTCTACAAGTACACCTTTATTAAACTGGTGGCATACATATGTGCACAAACATGAGAACATGAGACAGATGCTGATTACTGGCCTCAGGCTCTCCCAGAAGACAGACACCTGTATCAAAGTCAGTCACAAATAGTACTAAATGGAATTGATGTCTTACCATAAGACAGTCTCCTTAAAACTCTGCTGTCTTCAAATAAAGGAAAAGGTTTCTTCATGGATGAATTTTTGCTTAAAGAAAATGCCTGCCAATACAAGAGTCCATTGCATTCAGCTACCTTAACAGAACATCCTCCTTGTTCATCTCCACAACTGCTGAAATCCCCTCATTATCCTGTGCGCCCTTGCTTTAAATGAGGGCAGCCAGTGGCACAGTATTATGTATGAAGGGTCAATAGTTCTGAAATGCATTCAATCCCATTGCTCAGAAAGACAGCTGGACAGAATGACCTTCAGAACAAGGTTCATCTTTTTTCCCAGGCTTTGTGCAAGAAAAATAAACCTGAAATGGCAGGGAGCCTTGATAACTAGCTGAGGAAGCAGCCAGTGCCAATCGTACTGCAAAAAACCTACCCCAAATCAGAAAGTAATAATAATAAATAAATAAGAAACAGCAAAGCAAAAGTAGTTTTGCTTCTCCATCCTGTCAGCTCTTTAGTATTAACTAGTTTTTGTGCTTGATGATCACCAGTCAAGAATAATCTGTACTGCAGTAAAAATTCTTATCCAGCACACGTCACACACACACCTCTGAGTTGCCTATAGTTTGATAAATGCCTGACCCCTTCATAATTAGCACATACAGTTAAAACACTACTTTGAGGTATTTATATTTTTTCATGCATATTAGACCAGTACTGTCGCAGGAGAACCAAGCTTAACTTCTCAGTTTCTTCCACTGGCAAATGAACTTTAGTCCACTTCAGTCAACACAAGCTATCAAAAGGTAGAGTCATCTTACAAACTGAAAATAAATTTAGAACTATGATATATGACCAAAGCTGAAGCAGCAGTAAGTTTTCTGCACCTTCAAAACAAAAAAATTAATATTTAATGCTGATATATAAAAAGCAAAAATGAAAGCTGATTGTCAGAATTGGAACACAAGAATTATGTTAGAAGTAATTACAAAAAATAATAGTAAAAAAAAGATTCTGAAGCACTACAATATGAAAATCAAAACCAGTCAATATACAGATGGTACGCCTAATTATCAAACTACCTGTATTACATCACCATGTGAGGAACAGCATTGTAAGCATATAAAATGATCACAAAATGAAAACTGTATACATTAAAAACTATTACACCATGGACTTTGCGAACCTAAATTTTGTATAAATTTCCATTACGTCAAGACCCAGGCAGTTTCACTGGTCACTTTCCTATACCACAAGTTTGACTACTGACATGTACTTAAATCAAACAGCTTCACTTATGCAACTTGCTTAGAACTTTGACTAAAAAAGCAGTATCAATATTTATTGTTACAAACTGAGTTTTGTACTATTATTTCTCTACAAAACATTTAGACACACTTAATCAAGTATTCTGTATGAAGTATTATGTACCATGTTAAAAACACATCATGAATCAAGTCACCTTGTATTATATAGCAGAGCCGTGTACAGAAACATTTCCATTACAGCAGGGCGGTGCAAATCTATTCATTCACCAAGTGTACTTTGTTGTTTGCAAAGAGCTTCTCTGAACCTTCACCACTTTCCTTCAAGAACTACGCTGTGACCACTGTGAAAGATAACAATGGTAAGTGCCACCTGAACAGATAAATGTCTTCTTTAGTAAAACTACACAGCACAGCAACTCTTCTTTTCCAGTACTCTCATTACCTATAGTGCTTCCCACCGCACTTAGAGAAGCGATGAGAAACAAAAGCAACTTTCAGAGACTTATTTGGAGGACTTGCAGAAATGAGGAGAAAATACAGCAAGACTACAATGCCACTACAAAATTAATGAAGCCCTTGCCTTTACCTTTCCCATCACTGAAACAGGTTCAAAAGCTGTCTCGAGCAGAAGAGGCAGTGCTGCCTCTTATGGCTCTGTGAACAGTGCTGAAGAAGGAAGTCTCAGTCCACAGAACACAATGGTAAAGAGGACGCATGTATATCATATTTGTACTACAAGAGCAGAGAAGGGGAGACATTGTTTCGGGAGGGAGTATGTGGGCAAAAACAGAAACAGTGCCTGATTGGGAACTTATTAGTCTAATAATTACACACAGAAAAACTATGCTAAAGCAAACTGCAAGACTGCTACATTCAAGACTGCCAAAATGAAATAAAATGCCAGCATGCCTGTAGAAGTTCAATTCGATCCTCTTCTGCCAGACTCTTCCTCCTCTGTCATATGCCTTATGACAGAGCTTTTAGTTTCAAGACACCCCAGCCACCCCCAAAATGTCCTGCTTCACTTAAAGCTGTAGGTGGACACTTGTGGAGACGAACTGAGGTTTAAGCAAAGATGACTTCTGCGTGGTAATAATAATACATAGAACTGGAGATTGCAGAAACTGAAAAACGTGTGGTGAATGAAACAGTTTCAGTGTTTCTTCCTTTATGCTGCCTATAGCCGCAGATGAAAGCTGTCACACAGAGGAGAGCTTAGCTCCCATAAACAGCTGTGCTACCAAACTCCTCAGTTGGCTGGCACTGCTCAAAACTAATTTCAGTGAAGGAGTTCTGCCGTGCCCTCAGAGAGGAATGCCCAGCATAGCAACAGGTCTCAGGTCTGACTTGATAAAAATCAAGTTCTTGGCACACACACAAGACTCAAGCTTAGGCAAATTTCAAATACTTTTATTAAGTCAACACAACATACATTTTGAGAGACCATCACACTTGCAGAATCCTGCCTATGTACAACAAAGTTGCAGAATAACCCACTATCTCTTCAATAGTTAACCTGCAAGCCAGTCTCACAGGTCTTTCCCTCACCATTAGGGCATTGTAAGTAAAAAAAAACCCAAAAACAAACCACCAAACAATCCCAAGAAACCCCCAAAAAACAAACAAACAAAAATGTTGGCCAGAGCTACAGAGCTTCCCTGTCATGGAAGATTAAGCACAAGAGAAACCAGGGTAAGAGAAGGGGAAAGTATTTCTGGACTGGGAAAAAAAACCCATAAAAATAATTTGAAACTTTAAAGCACTGCTGGTATAACTACCCTTAACAGTCCTCTTTTCTGACCCACTCTTAAAACAAATATATAAATAACCAAACTCCAAAAGGAGTCAAATAGCAAAGATCTATGCACTATGCTGTCATTCCCAGAGTTTTTAATTCTGCTCTGATGAAGCAGGACTGCCAGTGTTTCATCATAAGCTTCTTTGACATTTCTTATCGATTCTCAACTATTTTTCATATGCTCATTTTTCACTTTCAGCCTCAGAAGTGAGAGAGATGCTGATAGGACACAACATGCATAAGCAACTTAAGTGCAGTCCAACTCTGTCTGCAGTACTGGATGCAGTAATAACTGAAAAATCTAGTAGGCATATCCAAAGTTATTACTACCTTACTTATAGGTACTAATTAAATATGGAAACAAAACAACTTTCCCTTGAGTAAATGAATTTCCAGAAGCAAATACTGCAGCAAATACTTCAGTTCTTCTCCACTTCTTGTTCTCCCCAGCTTCTCTGCATGCATTGAACAATCTTCCAAAACTGACCATCTTTTCATCATTCAGACTATGAAGGCAAGTATAGCTAGTATAGGTCTAGGAATGCACTCATTCTGGACAAACAAGATAACTATGCAACTCTTATCTGTAGGAATCAACTTCAAGAACAAGTTACACACTTCCTAAATCTTTAACCTTTATTTTGCAGTCCAAAAAAATACTTGCAATAAAGCTCAAATTAAAATATTATTTCAATGACAGCTTTATTTCAATAACAGTTCAATACAAAAGAAACCTTTTGTACTGAACTAAGAAGCAACAAACCTCACTTCTTTTGTATGGAAGCAACAAACCTATGCTCTCCTTTACCAAATGCCATTTTTTGTTGCAACAGCCAGAGCAAATGCCAACAACTGTTTAAAAAAACTTTTAGAACAGGAAATAAATTTACCTTCACCAAGAACAGTCAACCATTGACTAATTGCACCTTCAGACTATCATTTAGCAACTTTAACTGTTGGTTAAAATTTGCTAGGATGCAATAATAGAAAGGTATGTGCATTGGGAAGGGCATGTTTACCTTTTAATTGAGCTGGGTATCAGCCCATAACAGTTTCACTTACTGCAATAAAAGTATGTCAGTTGTTTTTCTCATATCAGACTGTTTGGATTTTCACATTCACAGTCAATTGCCTGTTTCCAAAACTCATCTCAAGTATGACCTGAGTAAAAAAAGCAAAATTATTTTACTCCACCCAGCCTTTAAACACTTTCCTCTGCAATGTCCCTCTGCCCTCCAGCATGTTATTTTCTATATACTCAAGCACTGGAAAAGTGATTTCAGCTTTCAAAGGTTAGCATTAAAAACAATGAACAGCGCAGACTGACCCTAAAAGGGTCTGGGGTTCATTACATGAGAGGAAAGAGACCCCATATTTTACTCTGAAGATGAACATTTGCATCAGTGATGAGAAGTCTCAAAGCCTCCACAGCTCAAGGTAAAAAGAGTTGTCTGAGCTTTGTGTCTTGTTAAAGGAGAATGATTACCCTTTCAAGGTATTATGTTGAATTAATGTCAGATTTCAGTCCACAACTTCTTCCCTGTCCTCTGTTCCATAGACAAACCCTTCTGCTCTAATTAGCTTTAGGTGTCTTATTAAACAAAATAATTTTCAAGGCCATTTTTTTAATCGTACTGTGAGTAGAGGCATACACTCCAACTGCCTCTTGCATGCATGCTGTTCCGATTTCCATTAGCTGCTTTATGGCTCCTCTTCCTTCATCCTTCTAAGCTGCAACTTTCAACATTTACAATAGCAAGCAAACAAGCAAAGCAAAAAAACCCAAAACCCACCCAAGTAGGCATTTGAAAGGCACTGTGGAGACACAGGCAATTTCTTCCCTGCCTTGTTTGTTATCTCAGCTGAAGCATGGAAGAAATGGAACGGACTGACAACACTCCTTTCCTGGTTGTTTCACATATTTTGAGCTAACTCAGCTGTTTTCACACAAACTAAGGTGGAGAAGCGTTCATGTGGCTTTCCATAGGTTCTGCTATCAAATGCAATACAATACATCGACTCTGGACTCTGGATATAGTAAGCACAGACTACAGAAGGAAAAATGCAGAAGAAAAACTGCTTCAGTTACTGCCCCAGTGCTGTGCTACAGAATTGCCTGTAGTGTGTTTTTAAAAAACAAACAAACAAAAATCATAGAATTCCTAAGAAAACAACTAAGGAGCATTTAATAATGTGCTATTTGAAAGATGCTGCAGTTCAAGTTCTGCAAACTACAATCAGTTACTTCCAAAATAAAGCATAGTTAAGAAGTCAGAACTCTCTAAATTATCATTAAGCAACTCAGATGTTCTGTTCACACCCTCACAGATGGCAAAAGGAGCCAAGACTTCATAACAAGTTTCCTCAAGTTGGGATATGGTTTCAAATCACAGCTAAGATGACCTGACAATCTCCTCCCTCTCATTTCCTCCCTTGCACTAGCACTAACATTTTTTTGACTTCTTAGGATCCAGCTCAGTGATCTAAAGCAGCTAAAGTTTTTCTTTGTGTGGGCAGAAGGGAAGGCTAAGCTCTGTGCAGGAAGGGAACTCCCTGGAGTGGCTCACCATTGGGTGGGGAAAACAGCAAAGCCAGACAAAAGAAGTGACATCTGAGGCCTGAAAGAAGGGAAGAGGTGGGTCCATCCTTTTCAGCCGCCTACGACCACATTCATCTTGCTGCAACGGAGAATGCTAAACAGAAAGGAAACTGGGATGCTCCTATAAAATACTCTGATGTTTTGTTTGAATTCTTAAGCAGAAACTCAACCCCTGCACTCTCAGAAAAAGCAGGCAGGTCTACAAGTACGAAGTACACTCCAAAAAACAGTGCTTAGAATATGTGGTATGGGAAAATGCTCCCTTGGCTTCCACTAGCCTCAGAGAAACTTGGCAGTGATCACTGGTATGGGACACACAGATTCAGATATATTTTGCTGAAATAGAATACACTCTGCTTCCTTTAAGCTTTCTTCACTTATTTTATTTCCAATTACTAACCCAGAAATGGACATCTGCCTCACTGGAATTACTTACACATTCTATTTTTTTAAGCAAATCACCACTGAAAGGGAGTTTGGATTAACCTGACATATCTAGGGTGTTTTCTCTTCCCCAAAGATAACTAATCCAGCTTTAGCAGCTTTTCAGACAAGCCATTTTATCCTTTATGTCTAGCATTCAGAAGTTGGAACACATCCAGAAGCTGGAACTCCTGTTTAAGGTACAGGAATTGGTCTGAAGCTGGTATTGTTAAGCAACAGGCTCAAGCAGAAAGCTGAACTGCAGGATCCAAACAAATTTTTGATCTGACTCAAGCACTAGGAGACAAACACCATGATTTTACATATCTGTACAATTAGATAGGCAAACAATACAGATCACAGGGAAAAAAAATAGTACTCTCATCCTTTATGATTACAGAAAGGGGAAAACTAAGTCTTTGAACTTCACCTTTACTGCCACCACAACCCTCCCACAGCAACAGTGCCCTTCGTCTATTATGGTGAACGAATGGCTAGGAATAGTAAATAGAAGGCAAGAGAAGGTCACAAAATTAAAGCAAAATACAGACAAACTGATGAACACGTAACAGTGCTGGAACAACTAGACACAAAGACATTCTTCTGTATGAAATGGATTTTATTTGAACTTAATACTGTTATTCACATGAAAAGAAAATACTAAGCATAATTCAGCAGAAGCCAGATGGATAGTAGAAGGCAATGCTTGGTAAGGAAGAGCATGTAGATGAAAAAAGCAGGAAAAGAACCTCCAAAGAATATTGGAAAATGCACTTTGAATGGAGAAAGCCACATTCATAGGTGACAAAATAGAAGAAGGGACAGAAAGAAAAGCTACATCTATTTCACTTGCAAATTTTAAGTTTTGTTAGACTGAGACTTCAGGTTCATATTCTAAGACTAGATAAAACTGAAATTCTCATTAAGTATGCATAAATGGGGTCCCCAAAACAAGATTAAAATTATCTTGCTAGATATACCTTTTGCTGTCTTCTGGTAAATTCTCGGATTTTCAGATAACACAGAACAGCTGAGGTAGGATGGGACCTCAGAAAACTGAGTCCAACCAAACCCCTCAAAATCAAAGCAGGGTCAGCTAGACAAGACTGCTCAGGTCTACATCCAGTTGGTTTTCACTGTGTCCACAGTCTCTCTGGGCAACCTGTGCCAGTGTTCAATCATCCTCACAGCAAAAAAAACCCCACAAACCAACCAACCAACAAACCACAAACCCACCAAATTAAAACAGACAAGTAGACTAAAAGAAAAATACAAAAAGCCCCACCCTTTTTTCTTCTGCTTTAATTAATTTTGTGTCCTGTCTTTGGGCACCACTAAGAAGGGTCCAGGGCTCTTTTTTTTTTTCCATTTCTCCTCTCCAGTCAAGTATTTACTTTGCTAAGATTCCCCCATGAGCTTTCTCTTCTCCAGACTAACTCACTGAGGTAAATCAATATGCTCTTTACACAATGCTCTCCAATCTTTGGTATCACACCATGCAACACAGATCAGGTTGAATGATAAAAGTATCTTAAAAATTTTATTTTTTCCCTATAGAAGCACTATGACCTTCGGCTCTAGGGAAACCACATTCACAGGAAGGAAGTTTATTACAGAGTTGCAATGCAGATTAGAGAGAAGTCACTGCTATTCTAGCTTTTACTTTTCTTCTTAGTGCTTAAACTGCTCTACATAGCTCCAAATTAGGAACAATTATAACTCTTTCACACACTAATTGAACATTAGAAAACCCTTTTTGTCAATAAAAGTGCTTACTAAGGAACATGCATAGATGTGCCATGGAAAGCCACACCATGTGCACAAACAAGCGTGCCAGCAGAATTTAGGCGCAGGCTGGTCTGACACTTCCTTCTCTGCCCTGAATCATAGCATTCGTAACCAGTGGGATAGCACACAAGTGTAATGGAAAAGCAAGACCAGGACTACAGTTTCCTGGTCATCTCAAAACATACAGAGAGCTCAAAAAAGAAGGCATACAAAATTTATCACAGTCAGAAAAGTTTTGTATTGGTACTCCTTTAGCAGGGCAGAAGGGGGAAGCTTCCAATCCCTGACAAGGTTTTAAATCTACATTCATAATTTGTAGTAATATCCTGAGTGTTTATACAAAATTATTAACAAATTCTAATATACCCGTTCCTTGCTCTTAAGAACTGATCATATTGAACATATTTATCATATGTACAAGAAACATATACTAAAACTATCAAATCTATTTCATACATTCACTCAATGTAGCCAATGTAAAAACGTTGTCTGAAACTGTAACATGAAATTCACAAGCTTCAGATTTTATGTACTTTTATGTTCTCAGTTTTCAATTTGATTCTCAGAATTCTATTTAATCTATTTTGTAATTTATTTTTTTAAGTAAGAGTAAGATTTAAAGAAGCTGAACTGACTGCATATTCACCCCAACAAATGCACGCTGCCAGTATTTATTGCAGTAAGAAACTTAAGGAGACAGCAGGAGTGGAAAAACATAAAACAAAACCAGCTGTGATCTCATTAGCCAAGCTCATTATGTAAGACCTCATTAGCCACTGTCCCACAATAATGTGAATAAACCCTATGGACACTGATGAAAAGGAAGCAATCAGGGATACAGAAGCTGAACAGTCATATAGCACTACAGCACACCGGCAACTTAGTAGTTGAAGTCCTAGGACATATTTGGGTAAGAGCTCCACTAATGCACACTATAGAAAGCCCATGGTCAGGCTTTGCAAAGGCAAAGCCTCCTTTTCCTACTGACTGCAGTATGAACAGGAATTCAAATATGAACACACATAACAGGGCAAGGGACAAGGCCTGTGTTACCTAAAATAAACTTCAAAACACTTCAGTTCCCTTCCATAAGTACGTTTTATGTCAGCACCATTTAATACTTCTGCAATGTGAGAAATCTGAACAGAATTTTATTTTGGGCTGCTACACACAGGCTTCATCTTGATTTCTCTCTTTCTTTAGTTTGTAAAAAGTTTAACCACTTAAGTTTTGTATTAAGTTCTGAAAAAGAACCCAAAAAAACAACCCTTCTCTATCAGTTTTGTCACATGAAAGATGAAGAGCACTGTCATGTACAAACATTTAATGGCAGCCTGAACCTCAAGTCAGCTACTACAGCCTCCCTTAGAAGAATTATCAATCAGGACAACAAAAATTTCCAAGATGAAGTTGTTTAACTTATTAAGCAAATTTTCAAAATGTGTCAGTATTTTAAGCCAGTGTTGTGGGGATTGTGTTGGTTTGGGGCTTTTATTTGTTTTGGTTGGGGGGGATTGGTTGTTTGGGGTTGTGGTTTTTTTTGACTGGGCTATTTTCAAACAACAGTGTAGCTTAGAAAGTTAAAAGTATTCTCAGCTTTCACTTCTCATTAATTAGTTCATGTTTGAATGCTACAGCCAACAGTTTGATGCTGCACTAGAATGGAGAAACCATTTCCATTAGAAATGTAGTTGTTAAAAGATAATTCATATATTTTATGTCCAGCTCAAATGTCAGCATTTCAATTTCTACTGAACCTACAAATAAGCCGAGACACTTTTTAATAAAATATTTTTTCTGGGAAAAAAAAATTAATACAACAGTTTGGTTCAAGTTCTGCACAGACTGATATTTTCTCTTTTCCTTCTAAAGAAAGATAATTTCTCAGTTATCCAGATCCACTGATATACTTTGTTTTGTATGAAATGCCATTTACTAAATAATAATGCAGCACAGCTGTAACTGAAAATAAATCATGCAGCAATAAAGGCTTTTTTTGCATAATTAGTCCAATTTTAAACATAAGTGAAAAGAATACATGAACCTAAACATATAACATGATTCCTGAGAAAGTAACTGAGAAAACACCTGAAAAAGACCATCTTTTCTATAAATAGTGTACTACAAATTTCTGCAGGGCTGATATGAGAACACTGCCAGCGATGTGACAAAACCAGTCTTCTAGGAAGAACGTATAGAAATTTCAAAAGTGTAACTCTATTTAATATGACTCTCCTTACACTAGTCTCCAGAAGATATATTTATACCTTTGGCACACATCCATTCAGATAAAGGGACAACAGTACCTACTCAGGGAAGAACAAAATTAAACAGGTATACTGTGCAGATTGTATCAGCAATAAGAATCTCAAACTTCTGAGTGATAAATTAAGATAGATTTTATCAAAAACTGTTACAAAATTCCAAGTCTAACCTCACATTCTAGGGACTCAAAATGTACAGAAGTATTATCCATCAGTATTTGTAAATACTTGAAGATATTTATATAGGTAAGAACAACTAAACTATTGAAATTACCTTTTCCCCCCTTCTGGAAGGGATATAAAATATTCCAGGTGAGAATTTACATCTATCTACAATTATGATGAGCATAAAAACCACACCCCAGCCAGTCGTGATGGAATTTCCCCTCCTTCTTCCAGGAGTCAGGGTGACATCAAGCAAAGGTGATCACAAATGTTCACATTTCACTCTGAAGATGCACATGTACTGATGGTCCAAAGCTACAGTGATTTTCCCAAGGTCCTGAAAGAAAATGGCATCTGAGAAGCCAACATGCCTTCTTACACCTCTGTAGTCCCTATTTTCATTGCCCTGCATCTCCACCAAAAGAAAGGTGAAAATAAAAGTAAAAGGAAAAAAAATACGTTCAAAATGTCTCTCCTCAATGAAACAGTAGATCAAGACTATCAACTAAGCTGAACACAAATGCCCAACCAACAAAAAAAACTCAAACACCCACAGAAAGCAAGCAAAGAAGCTGTTTAACATTTATTTTGGAAAAGGAGTTAGTGTTACAAAACCATAAAAGTTTCTGCAGTTTCAGGGGAACTAAAGAAGGTTCAACTTCTAAACCCTGAGAGGTCTAACCTTGAGAGGTTATCCTTCCGTTATCCTCACAGAATTTTACCCTGAAAAATGAAGCATTTATCCTTATCCATTTCCACATAAATAGACCTAGCCTTGAAAAGTAGATATACATGACCTAATATCAAATGCTGTTAGTTCATTTTCAGAAGAAAGGATTCAATTTATATCATATAATTAATTCAAAGAAAGATTACAAGTTTAAACTGATATGCCTGCTCAGTGAGGTACTACTTTAATCTGGTAGTACAAAACTACTCCCTTTCAGCCAGGAAAACACTTGAACAACATACTTCCACAGATCACCAGGAAACCCAAGATTAAGCAAACTCTTTTGTGACCAGGGAAAGAAAAGTCCCTTGTCAAGGAAAAAAGTATTAGATATACTTTGTACATGAAAGATATTTTACTCTGACAGATAACATTTTCAGGGCAATAAGGTACAAAGACTAAACAATACCTGGTTTGAACACATACCACCCCTTAGAAATCTGTCATATCATTTGGTATAATTATGTAAACTCAATACAAAAAGCAAACCCATACGATTAGACTGAATATGTTCCATGTCTTTTTCACTAACTTATCAGAGATGTGTAATATGAGAAACAGAAATATTGCTCCAGTTTAGTTTTAATGACAGGGTTTAAAAAAAAAAAACAAACACACCTACTCAACAGTGCATTCACCTACATCACTATGCACAAGTAGGCAGCTACTGCCTTCCAAGCAGAAAAGGATGCAGTTTTCTTGTTGAAAAATAATTTTAGTTTATATACCATGATTTTTACTTTAAAACTAATTTTGACAACTTCAGCAGGAAACGTCCTATAAGTTTACAGCACCCTTTAACAGATGAATTCAGACTGGTAGCACTTCCTTCTAAGGAACTCTTAGTTTAAGGACATGGTCATCAAAAGACGCAAGTAACTACTTGACTTAAGAGGAGAGGACAAAAGATAAAGGAGGTTATAAGACAAAGCACATTCCACCTACTTGGAATACAAAACTGATGCTAAGAATCCAGCTCTTGCAAGATGACGATGATTGTTGATACCACAATGAAAATGCTCAGTTTACTGACATCAGTGTTTACACATGGAGGTTTGTCACAGTGAACAGCAAGTTGCACCACTTTGCCGTAGAAGTTCAATATTGAACAACCTACATAGCATCAGACTGTGACTAACGAATGTCCTCCAGTCACACTGGTTTGCAAAGTGGGAGGCATGGACCAGGGTTGCCAGCAACTGCAAGAGCAGATAGAAATCAATGGCTTGTACACACATATGCACATAAATAGGCTCAGTTTAAATAATTGTCCAGCATCCACCTTTTGCAAGACAGTGCAATTACACAAATGCTCACAAAAATAGAAAAAAAAAAAAAAATCAAGTGTTAATTAGCTCAAAACAAACAAACTAAAAAACCATCCAGGTTGTTGAATCAGTGCAAGTGTCAAACGGTATCAGAAGTGATAGGGCTCTGACTCACGTTTACAGAGAAAAAAGCTGCATTGCTTCAGCCCTTCCAGCATCCTACCATCTGCTTCAACCTTCTTCCAGAGCCACTCACACTGCAAATGAGTTGACAGAAGAAAACATGACTCTGCCTGAGTCAATTCAGTTCAGTCGGCATCTTCACTTGAACCCACGTTTTATGGGAAGTTTAATTTGCCTGCCTGAACTGAAGCAGCTCAGGTGCAGACACGTTTGTTCCCTCTTGTTCCCTGCACAGTGAGGTCCAAGAGGAAAGGGAGCTGGCACACAGGGGCAGCATTAACTCACAATAGCAACACAGCCAAGCTTGCCATTCACTTTGCTGGAACTCTTGAACTTGTGCATCCATACAAGATTTGCAATTTTAAAATATGTCTGTTTACAAATCCTACTGTGTTAAATGTCATTCAGCCTCCATTTTGCTTTCCTGCAACCTGCAAAAACAGTACCCTAAATGACCATAGGCATGGAGGGTTCTTTTCTGACACTGCATTTATTCAGCCAGGTATGCATAAAGCATGAAGTGAGTTAGTTCTGCCTCCATTGTACAAATAAAGGACTTCACATATATGTAAATACAGTGGCTGAACTGACTAGGTACAGCAGCAAGTCTGCCTTTCAGTTACAGATACTATCTTTGCTCTGGGGAAAGGAATTTGTTTTCTGAGCTTTTCATGCAGCTACCTTGATAAATGAACACTAAATAATTTAGAAAAATATGCATGTGTGTGTAATAGGGGACGGCAAAGACAAAAAAAGCAAATGCAACACAATGCCAAATTTACAAGAAAAAAGAAAGAACAGCTAAACACCACAAGTCAAGAGTTAGGAAAAAGTTTCAAGGTAAAACAACATACCAAAATTTTAAAGACAAATTCAGTAATTTGTGGTGTCACATCTTGAGCAATTTAAAACAGGCATAATTTTTTTAAGAACTCAAGCACAGCGTCCCTCTTAGGACCCAAAAGTGCTTGCAAACATTCATGTTACATTTAATAGACAAGTTACAGAAATAAAGCTGAGACAGGAATTATAAATATTGTACCTGCTTGAAAGTTCATGGTTTGTTGTTTTTCTTTTAAGTAAATTCTGGCTTATCTCTTTGAAAATGAAAAAGAACAGTGAAATGATAAAAGGAAGAAGTGATGATGTACTTGGAGTATAAGAGAGATAAAAGTCAACAGAGAGAAAGGAATAAAACCAATTGAAAGAAGGTGCTGGATAAAGTAAGCGGGGAAAAGTACAGAAGCACCAACATGAAGAAACAAAGATTATAAAGGCATGACTCAATATAAAAAGCAATACAGGTCAAGATGTATGACATATGTTTGCTTTTGGAGACCTAAGATTTGTTGCTTTGGAGAAATGTATTTCTCCCCTGGAGAGTATTCCAAAGTACACGAGAGACAGCTCTGGATGAATGGGTGTCAAGAGTAAAATAAAAGGAAGCAGGGGAAATCACACCGGAGAAACAAATGAAGCCAAAGCATAAAGGACAACCGTTTATGTTAGCATGATGCTTTCCAAGGAATTAGCTATCAAAATAATTTCTTTCCTACTTCCCCTCTTCACTGCGTGCAACCGGGGAATCACTAGGACCATAAGTACCTATTTTCCACATTCCAAAACCAACGGGAAGAAAATAATTTATTTCAATCATAGAAAAAAGACCAAACAATTCCAAGAACATACAGGGTTATCTTCCTCTTCAGTGACAGTTTGACCTTACAGTTCAGGCACACAAGACACATGCCTGTTTCAAAACCACTTTGCTCCACATGTACACAAAAGACTGAAAGACATTTCTGTTAACTTTAATAAATAACTGGTTAATGAGGAGCATTGTAACCAAATCAGCCAATAATGGCAGTGACACTTAACTCAGGATGTTATCAACCGATCAATAAATAGTAACCTCACACAACCAGGAAAATACGCAATTAAAATCTGCTTCAAAGTAACACTTCAACAAAATACTCCCCTCTTTTTCTAACATTGACAACCTTCTGCAGTTTAAACATCACTAATATACTGAACACCATTCTCATAGTCTTTAGATTTGGGGTTTAATTAGCCTTCAGAGGATGAGTAATAATTTTTCAATGCAAGCGCTGTCTAAAGACCAAAATCTACCTTATCATTATAAAAAAGAAATACCATTGCCACCCTCTACTTTGATTTTCCTTAAAAGGAAAGTTCAAATGATACAAGAATGACTCAAGACCAGTATGCACAGAGAATTTAGACAGTTATAACATATAAAGGCCAAGATTCTTCCCTGCTTCAAGACTGCCAGTTAGAATAAGCACCAACTATATATGAAAATGCTGTAGCTTGACTAAATGTGCTGTCAATCACATATGGTTACACTGCAAATAATCTTAAAAGATGTGACAGAAGTTGCAGAATTCAGCTCTGGTAGAACACGTAACTCACAGTAGTAATGAAACCAGAAGGTGATGAACCTTCCTAGCCGCTCATCCTGCTTTAGCAGTTCTGAATCATGCAGCTGCAGAGAAAAGTCATCTCTGAAGGATCAAAGTGTTAAAACATATAAATGAACTGTAAACAGCAGTTTGATAAATCAGTTTTACAATCATGACCATAAAACACCACAGTTTTGATCCAGATTTACATTCTGGTATCTGCAGAAAGTCGAGCACTCGCCTTCAGAGGCTGGACTGAAGATGATGAGACTGCACACAGATGCAAGTGTCAGCCCACATAGAAAAGGTTTCCAAAACTAGGCCTAATCATGGCAAACAGAATATAGGAGCATCCAGTCCTGATGCAAAACTATCAGGTTACACCTTTAATGCTCCTTCAAAACCAGGAAAGTAAACACAGTGTTGACACCATCGACTGTGTTATTTCAACTACTCAAATGATGTTCGAGCAGCTTCATAATGTCTGCAGAAGATTTACAATTAATAAATCCCTCTAAAGTAATCTGAAGCCCACTAATGACAATTCATCTGCTGAGCTCATGCATGCATTTACCTGCTGAGCACTTCTACCTTCTTTATTGCTACTAGTGTTGTTAAGGTGATGTGCATTTAACAGGTACAATTTTGGGTTTGTTAATGTCACAATCTTCTTGCTTGAAGACACCAAGTAGGGAATGACCTTTGTTTTTCAACTATATCACTTAGCAAAGCAAACATAATTTCTAGAGGTAGCACCGAACCTTAGTTATAAATAACAGCTCCTATTCCAGAAAAAAGTACTGTGAAGAATTTTTCCCTGCCACAAAGCAAACTACAATAATTAAAAAAAGGTGAAATAGCACTAACTCTTTAACAATAATCCAATTATTGTTACATAAATATAAACATCTTTGTATTTGGTGCTTAAATAGAAATAAGTAAATAAAAGTCAAACTGTATTGTTCATACCAAGTGCTTAATTCTTTATTGCCATACATAATTTAACCACTTCAACACAAGCGCAAAAATCAGTATATTTGACTTGCTGTCACTGTGTGTTCACTTTACATAGTCGAAAAGAACTCTTGATTCAACAGAGAAAAAAGTGCTAGGACACCACAAGCTTGCTTAAAAAAGTACAAACCAAACCTCCAAAGCAAACATAGCTTAAACTAAGACCAAATTCACATACAAGTTTTCATCACAAATGGAAAGTAATGCTGTTACCTAGTGGTGGAAAGCTAGGTAAATGCAAAATTGTATTACTTTTTTTTTTCCCCTCACTTAGAATTCTCATCTACAAGCTAATAAACAACGTCAAGAGAACAAAAACAGGCCTAATTCATAAACTAATGAAAGATATTGCTTTTCTTGCATTTCAGTTCTGCAACAAAGGTCAGTATTTTTGCACCTGACAGTTTTGATTCTCAGAGTAATTAGCACACAAGAAGCTACATCACTCCTGGCTATCCCAGACCTTCTGTTTTACACTCCTCATGCAACATCAGCAAGAACTAGAAACTTGTGGTATAAAAGCACTTCAACCTTAATCCTGAAACATCAGTCTTCCACAGAGTATGATAACCCAAACTGTATCATGCACTCCTCAGCATCTTATCAGATCATATTTTCCATTATATAAACCAGTATTAGCTGAATTCAGTCAGCATTCTCTATGCCATCTAAATAAAATTATTTTGTTATCAGCCAGAAAATAACTAACTAGAAGGAGAACAAGGAAGAGATGAAGACTTTAACATAACTTACTCAAATGCAAAGAAGAGTCCACTGGTGACCAAGATGAGAACAAGAGTCAGGTAGAAGACTCCAGTCTGTCGAGCCATCATGATCCTCCCATTGCAGAAGAATTTGTTTCTTCCAGGAAAAACCTCCCATTTTCTCTTGGGAACTGATTTCTTTTTCTTATGGGGAGACTCCATGGGAGACGAAGAGCTGTGTGTGCTGATCTGACTGTATTCACAGTCTTTCATGGGCCCACTACCACCTCCAGGAGTCATCGAGAGAGTAAAACGTGGGGAGAACCCCACCAAAAATATATACAATGTATATATGTGCAAATATTCTTCTGACCAAGACAGCCCTCTCCACCAGCCCCAGTTAATAAAAAATGCAAATAAAATTATGAAAAGTCTGCTACCAGACTAGCAATAGGTGTATCATGCAAACACCAGTTAACTCTTCAGAAACCAAAGCTGTCATATCAGAAGCACTTGAGAGGGATCCTTCCTTCCTTCCTCCACCAGTTACAAAACAACCATTTAGGACAATCCTTTTCAAAACAACTTATCACAAAACAAAAAGGGAAAAAAGTAATTATAAAGAAATTAAGCTTTAAAAAAAAATTAAGTCTTTTTTTTCAAGTTTATTTTCAAATTGGGAGGATTGTTTTTTCCTTCCCACGCACACCCTGAGATCTCTCTCCGAGGGTCAGAAGGTTGGTCAAGGCAAGGTTTAGCAATCGAGTCTATCATTCATAGAGATTTGTTATAATCCTCCTTTGCGCAGCAGATTCCACTGCTAAAAATGACCATTCCTAAGACGTTCCCTCGAGAGACATGCGTGACAAATCATTAAGGGGGAGCGTATAAAAAAGAAAAAAAAAAAAAAAGAAAAAAGGCAAGTAAGGAACGAGGCTGCAACTCCAGCTCCGAGGAACACTTCAAGCTCTCCTCCTCCTGAAGCCGCAGTCCAGCGGGGAGCGGCGGCCGCTCGGCGCAGCCCGGGGGGCGCAGGGCTCCCTGTCACCGCTCCACAGGCAGGGATTCTCCCGAGCCCGGGGCAGCCCGGGGCAGGGCCGGTGGCCGACAGACACCAGCGCCCGGAGAGCAGGTCCTCCTCATCCTCCCCCCCCGCCGCTCAGCCCGCGCCTGCCCCTACACAACAGGTCCCCGCCGCCGCCTCATGCTGCCCAGCGCCTCGGCCCCGCGGCAGGGAGGTTGGGAGGCAGAGCAGAGGGGGGCTCGG
>VWZG01004543.1:117680-151293 GCA_013396735.1 Grallaria varia
AAAAAAAAAAATTCAGCTACAGAAACCCAGGACACCCTGTAAACAATTGCCTAAGTTTGTCTCCATAGGAAACAAAACAAAAAATAATAAAATACACACCTACAACAGGTCATATAATTAAAGGGATGCTGTCAATTGCAATTATTTTAATTAACCAATTAACATAGTAAAAATGTTTTGAGATAGTCTTCTTTAACTAATATGTCCTGTGTAAAAGAATATCTCTTTTACAGAGGTGTTTCTCTTTTTCCCCTCCTGTTTCTTACTTGAGGCTATGGAAGGGACTGTACTTCTGGTTGACAAAACAATAACTGCAAGTACACTCTCATTTACAAACTTTTTTTGCCCCTCTGGGTATATTTCCTGGCTGCCTCTTCCTTCTCTTCTCTGCTGCCTCAGCAAACACCCACTCACAGTACTGTGGGAAAGTAGGAACCTGTGCTTGCTGTGGAGTGCAAGGAAGTGATTCCATCCAGCTCATGCGGGAGCATGACACTCATTTTAAGAAAAGCCTTCTTAATAATTATAGTTGTGGGCTGTTTCACTGTTTTGGACTATGCACTTTCAGTATTTACAGGAGAACCATCCATTGCTGTCAGTGGAATGCCTCCATGATGTGTGCTTATATGGATTAACACAAAAATACATAACAGTTTTCCTAGGGGAATCAGGCAATTAGAGACTTCTGTAAATCCCGGGGGGGGAGGGACTATCTGCATCATTAAACACTTAACTAGGCCATCTCAAAATGGAGCTAACTGCTCTTGAAAATCTCTTCAATGCTTCATTGTCACATTCAGCATCATTAGTGGGGAGGATTTAGTATATATACTTGCTTTTCTCTCATTCCTTTCTTTTCTTTCCCTACCTTCAACTTGGTTCTGTGTCTCTTCTAGACCTGCCATCCCTCACTGCATATACTTCCAGCAAACAGCAATGTTGGTCTTGAATTTCACACCCACCCCTCTTTCCCACCTTCCTACCATAAAATAATGAGCAAAAAGAATAAGGGAGAACAGGTCATTTTACACCTCTCAGGGCTATTGTCTTCAGGACAGTAAGAGAGGAGTGCTGTTCAGGGGTGCAGCACTGCAAGGACTGAATTAATTTCAAATTTGGAATGCCTGGGTTCCTTCCCTTTCCCCCAGTAAACAGGATAAAAAATAATTTATTTCCTTGGTAATTTATATTCTGTGGAATCTGAATATTCAATGAGCTTTGTATACAAAGGATTAGATATGACTCATGAATCATATGGCTGACAACACTGTGGTAGAGAAAGGAAGTCTGACAATCAACAAAAATGTGATACTGATCATACACAAATATGGTCAGAAGCATATATCAAAAACATTTTTTCTGCTATTTTTGTTCATTTATTTACTATTGTTATCATTACAATATTTCTGTGAACACTTAAATGGATGGGCTTTGCTCTGCTCAGACGTATATGTCTAACTAGGTATGTGTTTATGGCCACAAGAGTTTTAGCAATTACTACTGCTACTAGTTGATGCATCATCATCTGAGGAAATGTAATTTTCACTTAATAAATGCATATTTCATATTGTAGTCAAAGCAATGGCTCACTTTTACATATCCTCAGTTTTTCTTCTTCAAATATGTCCAAATAGATTTCATAAGACATATTTTTATTTTTTGCTATAAGATTAGTAGCATATTTCTACTTTTTCCTGTAAGATTATTAGCCTTAATTATTTTAACCAATAATTTTTCTAAAAAAAAGAATTCAAGACCTACTTATAAGAAAAGGTATAGGATTATTTGTATGGTTAAGAGAAGATTTTGGCCAAGGTTCTGAGAGTGGCTTGTAAATACTTTAGAACATATGCTTTTTACATCAGAATAGGAGAATGAGTTTATAAATTTGGTTTTTCGTAGAGTTAGTTTATACTAATCTACTAGCATTCATATAAATGAATTCTGATGAGCAAATGGCAGTCTGGAGTATAATCACATCTTAAACCAATATAACGGTAATGAGCAAATCCAGGAAAATTATTCATGCAATAAATAATATGCAAAGATTAGTCTTGGAGGCATTCTGAATTGATATGTTTTATTTGATTAAAAGGAGTGTAGGTACAGAATACCAGCAGGAATAAAACAGGAAAAAAAGTCAGAAAGAAATGAGATTTGGAGAACAGATTAAGTTTCCCAGAGAAGACATGGATGTCCCATCTCTGTAGGCGTTCAACACCAGGCTGGATCAGGCATTGAGCAACCTGGGAGGTGTCCCTGTCTATGAAACTAGATCTTTAAGGTCTCTTCCAACCCCAACCATTCTATGATTCCAACAATTTCAACTCCTGATACAAGATTGATACAAAGGTAACCAAAATGTTTACCAGTAACCAGAGTTCCTCCCAGTGTGAGATCCATGTATTCATTTGTAGCACAGGTGTGTAAGTGGACACTGGAGAAACATAATTCGGTTGCCTCTCAGCCACAGAGCCCCAAGTGACCAGTAACATCAGAAGAGGAATGCTTGTGTGTCTATCTGAGCTTGATGAACTTCAGTTTTTAGTAAGTAGGCTCCCCTTTGAGATAGAAACATAAATATTTACATGGAAAAATATGAGATGGGGTTACATGCAGAAGAATGAAGTCTCCAAACACCCACGAGGAGTCTGAGTCCTTGATGCAAACAGCATCAGCCCTGGATACCTCAGAGGTGGTGAATACTTAGTGAAGCTGATGGCTGAAGCTTCAGGTGGCTGCCCAGAGCTGAGGAGTAGGGGCAGAGGACATCAAGAGAGGAAAAGTCTGACATTTACTGCCTGTGGGAGAAACTGCAGGTGAATTTTTAAGGACACTTTACTCAGAAGAAACATCTTGTAAAGGGAAATAATCTGTAAAAACTTGCATTTTTTGCACTTGTGAAGATAACTGCAACGAGGCAGTTTTCTTCCATAGAGAAATTCTAACAAAAAGCAAATTACTGGTGGCATGAAGGGGCAGCACTTAGGGATTTATGAGAACCCAATTCAATTTCCCTTTTTTGCGGTTCTCATCCAGGCCATCTGGTGCAGACTAGCTTTTGGCACACAGGTCAAAGCTAGGGCTTTCCTAGCAGGCTAGTTTCATCTTTTCTTCACACTCACAGAAGCATATTTTAGTGGAAAATCCATCCCACGCTTTATCTGCATACCATAGCCCTGCCTGTCATGCATTATGCACAATGCTCAGCAATTGTCTGCTCTAACCACAATACCTAACCACAGCATGTTGCTCAGAATACGCCTGGCACACATCCGTAACCTTCGTGTAGCCTACACTACAAACACACTCCACCTCCTCTTATTTTGCTTGCTGTGCCTGCCACTGTACCTGTTCCTTGTGCAACAACTTAAGAAATCATGACAGCATCTCAGGCCTCTCCCATGTTATGGTCTGTATTTGAAACAAGCAGTAAGATAATCAAAAACTCTCTGGATACCAGATGTGTGTCTCAAGAGTTAGCACCTGCCACTCAGCACTAACTAGCATGCTGGCCATCCATGCTTATTTAGGAGGCATCTAGTACAGATGAGCTTCAGCAAATCCAAGGTGGTCTTCAAAGCCATTCTCCACAGCCTGTATCCCCACATAATCTTCAGCAAGGTCTTTACCCAGTGTGGGCTCCCCCATTGCAGGGAACAAAAGACAAGATTCACATTCCCACAGGATGTGGCTAACGTAGTTCTTACAACTACACTTAAGAGAAAAAATATCAGTCATTGTCAACTCTCCACTCTTCCAGAGTGGGTAGCTGTTGGGGAATTTCTTGCAGAAAATGGACATGTGAGCGACCTCAGTGCCTTAGATGCAGTTATGCTGTGTGGCCTTTAAGACTGCAGTGAAAAGCTACTTTTAAGAAGCCTCTGTGGAGATCAACAGGGAGAAGAATGTAAACTTAGAGAAGCTGCAGCAGAAGATTGAAAGACAACGGCCACAGAGAGGGATCACGAGAACTTTATTTTACACCAGTAGAGTTGCGTGTTATTCGCATTAACCAGTCACAGGGTGGCTTGCAGTGTGTGTGCAGTGTGTAAGCTATCTGGGTTATTTAAGGGGTGTTTTCACAACAATAAACGGCATTACCTTGATTATATTGGTCAGTTCCTGGTGTCCATGATTATCCCTCGCATTAGGTAGCTGGCACTCTTTCCTCCTCTGCAGAGTGCTGGCTTCTGAAAAGTTGGAAAACCTGTGTTTATTTCAGGCATTGCAGTTTTTTAATCTTGGATGAAATATCCATACCCAGGCAAGCTATACGCATGCTGTGTTGTGAGGGACTGTGCACTCAACTTGCTGACCACATGGACTGCCAGGATTCAGGGAACGCCAATTTCCCATGTTCTGTGAGAATCCCATACGGTCTCTTTATATGGGGTTTGGTGAACCCTTCAACATGGACTAGCCAGATAAAATTATGTCTTTCAGTCTATCTATATCCCTCTCAGCACTGCTGCTGTCTCTGAGCGATGCTGAGTCCTGAAATGGTAGGCCACTGTATGTTAGCAAAAGCACAGTTTCAGAAGCACCACCTGGGTCTGTAGGGTGAGAAAGGCAGTACTTTAATAAATGTTTGCTCCAACCAATGCTCACAGGGCAGAATTTTTCTTTCCGTACATGTCCAAACAAACCTAATTTCCTTCCTTCCTCTGCACCTCCTCAAGAAGACAAATGCAAGAGTTTCCTCTCTATACAAAAAGACCAAAAAAACTCAATCCTCCCACTTCCTTTTCCCACCTCCTTCCAAAGTCATGAGAAGCACCAGTTTATCTCTCCTTTCCAGCAACCTACCCAAAGGCTACAGCTCTCCATCTTACACTTCATAAGCTTAGCTCTTCTTCTGCCTCTGAGAAGCTGGCAGGCTGAGGAATACTCCTTGCACAGGTCACATGTTAGATGTGTGCCATGAAAGGCTCACACACAAACAAACCCCAGGCTCTCTCAGGCAGATCAACTGTATCTCACTGCTTTAATGCCTGGCCTATATCCCCACCAGGCAGAGGCAGGCCACATTCCCTACCATCCCTTTCCAGGAGGCCAGCCACAGAGCTGAGATGAGGGAAGAAAATACTTCCTTCAAACACCTTAACTCGAAATAGATGGCAAGCAGAAAACTTTAAATAAAAACATGCTGTACAATGCATGTAGATCTAAGTATTTCTCATAATAGAAGAGTTCACCACAATTAACCCCTCGAATAAATAAACCCAAGTAGTTACATGCTAAGTCTCCATCTAGTGTTGCTATGCAGACCACTTCAGAAGAGAAGCACTGGATTTGGCCAACGTGGATAAGGGATGCTCAAGCTGGGAGTTGTTTGGGCTGGTTCTGTTGCTTGGTGGGCTGTCAGGCTATGTGGCTACTCCTTGGACAGTGTTTTAAGAGGGATGGAAGTCAGAAGGTGCCAGAACAGCTTTTGAAGAAAAACTCCATCATATATGAATAGCAGCCAAATCTATGGGCAGTACAGAAATATGCCCTCTATAGACGTTCAAATTTTGTCCATCGGGAGTGAGAGGACAAGAGGACATAGGTACTATTTAACCTGAAAAGAGAAATACAGCTGTTGGGGAAGTAACTCTCCTGCTGTGAGGATTCAAGTTTTTATTACAATGGCATGTTTTGAAGAAAAGGAAATTTTCACAAGATTAAGTTTTCAAGAGAGGAAGGAATTCACTGGAGTAACAAAGGATGTTGTCCAGATCTTGCAAAATGGAATTAAAAAGGAGAGAAATGTTGCAATTTCTAAAAATTGTGAAAATAAGAATACTATTTTTAAAACTACTCTATTTATTTGAAAAGACGGAATACTCTTTTTTTCTGTATTGAATCAGAATGGGAATAGTAATTTTTAATAGGTAAAGCTTTTAAGTTTTGAATATTATCACACTCTTTTGTGCTTTAATTAAAAAGTTACTACAATTCATAATTTTGTAAGTAAAAAAACAAAGTTCCTTCATCCTTAGGAATGCTATTTGATTGCACTTTAGGACTCTTCGTATAATTAACTATTTGAAATTAATTGTATTGGGAATATACTACATATTTGTTTTATTTGGGAAAGCAAAATGAATTGTATTGATCAACAAAGAACTCCTTAAAATCTCAGAAAGCTTAGCTCATTAGAGGAACACTGAGAAATTGTGCTTGTGGCTGCCACTGTCTTGGAGACCTGCTCGATCCAGTGGTGGAGGTGAGGTACTGCTTGGGAACAAAGACAAATGGTTTTAGTCACCTCAATATAAGAAAGATATTAAGCTGTTAGAGAGCATCCAAAGGAGGGCAGCAAAGACGATGAAGGGTCTTGGGGGAAAGCTGTGTGAGGAACAGCTGAGGTCACTTGTTCTGTTCAGCCTGGAGAAGAGGAGACTGAGGGGAGATCTCATTGCAGTTACATCTTCTTCATGAGGGGAAGACGAAGGGCAGGCACTGATCTCTTCCCTGTGATGACCAGTGACAGGACCTGACGGAGTGGCCTGAAGTTGTGTCAGGGGAAGTTTAGGTTGGGTTTTAGAATAAAGTTCTTCACCCAGAGGGTGGTTGGGCATTGGAACAGGGTCCCCAGGGAAGTGGTCACAAAACCAAGCCTGACAGAGTTCAAGAAGTGTTTGGATGATACTTTCAGGCACATGGTGGAACTCTTGAGGATGGTCCTGTGCAGAGCCAGGAGTTGGACTTGATGATCCTTGTGGGACCCTTCCAACTTGGCATATTCTGTGATTCTGTGAAATGAGATCACAACATACATACCAGAGGGCCATCATCTGCGTGTCCAAGTGCAACTTCTATATCCACCAAAAGAATTTGCTGTCCGATTTGTTCACCCAGAGCAATACATGCCACAACCCTGGCATTTATCAAGTTCAGAATTACACTTTTATTTTCTGTCCAAGGTGAAACTAGGAAGACTCTCTTCAGTTACTTTCTTGTCTGCTTTATATTAGATGGAGTACCCTTTTTTATCAGTTCTAGAGATCATGTTTCTTCGTCTACCTGAAGAAGAGGGGGAAGATAGAAGGGAAGGAGGTCACTTTCATGAACTTGAAAGTTCCTTTAGCTTCTTCTGAGCTGAAAGCATTTTAAATGTCAGCTGTGAATCAGAAACACTATGCTGCTTAGTAGCATCTGTGCCTCCTGGTTCAGTTGATCTTCCAGGTCTTCCAAGGGTTCATATGCCCTGCAACAGGGCAAACAACCCATGTTTGCTCACTAGGACATTAGATTTAATAAAATCTGTCTGATATACATACATGCAACATACGTGCACATGTACAAACTCCACCTCCCTGTGCACAGACAGAGCAATGCTCCATCTGACCTTCCAACCTGTCAACCTTCCATGTGTCTGATAAAATCCTCGTGAGCCACCTCCTGGCCCAAGGGCTTCTTATAAGATCGGGACCATAGTTTAAACTAGGTATTAAAGAGCTGTAAATCCTGACATAAACAAGAATAATCACACTTTCAGTTCAGTGAATGTGACAAAGTGTTCTCAAGCACAGTATTCCCATTTCTTTCTCTGATCCTGTCATTACTAGAGAACAAAAAGCACCATCCAATGAACACAGAAGATGAGAAATCAGCTGTTAGTTTTAAGCTTTATTTCAGATTTAAAATCAAAGACCTCTTTATAGCCTAATAGAATTATAGACGCAAGTCTACCATAAATAGCATGAGTGGCGCCAATGTAATAAAAAATGGAAATTCATTGTCCAAGAATGATTTATGAAGTTCAGTAATTCATGTTAGAGTTTCCACAACATTGTGTTTCTCAAAAAATCTCAGGTCCAACTAACTAACAGCGCTCAGTTAAACATTGATCCTTAAATGAATATGTGCACTTTACTGATTCTATTTTGGCAAAGTTACAAGTATGGAAGCGAGAGAGAGAAAGAAAATGTGCTGTAAAATACTCAGCAACATTTCTAGTCTGCTTTGCACTTGGTACCTTTAGGATCTTCATTTTATCTTTCCATCTTCAGGGACAAATATAAACCATAGAACATATAAACTTCTGAAAAAAATTCTCATTTTTAAATATTGAGTTCAGCAGAATATATGAAAAATAGATGTGAAGAAGCAAAGATCAGATTTAAGGATCATTTTAGCAACAGCGTTTATTTCAGATCTGTAATATATATAATCTATAAAAATAATGCATAGAGAATATTAATTAGCCACTTTTGACCATTTGTGTCTCTGTAGTACTACACCAAGTGAGCTTGCTCACTTTTTTGTTTAACACTATACATTTAGTTTTAATGGTTCAGCTCTTCTTCAGTCATCAATAGGGAGCCTTGTTACCATGGTGACAGACAGATGGATTAATGTGATGTTTAGAGAGATACAGCAGTGCCAAATTTTGATATATAGAGTAAGCACTAATGTACTGCATACAAAAGATGGCATGCATGCAGAAAATTTCAGGGACAGTCTTCCATATGCAAAGAGAGTGCCTTGACACAATATTTCCACTATCTTCTGTTAGAAAGTGGCCATCTATCTGCCACTTTATGCCTTTCAAAAATACCTTGTTGGAGTCACAGGCAATTGCTCTAAAAACTTAAACCGCCCCTCTAATGAGGCCTGTTGCAAACGGATGCTGTCAACACCTAACATGTCAGCTACATGCATTAGGCCATGAAGCTACCGGTCATCTGAGAACGATTGTCTATAATCCACTTCTTGAAATGCAGTCTGACACCTTGAGCTGAAACCTTTTCATTTGCCTGTTTACTTTATTCATTGCAGGTCTCACTAATGAGAAAGAAATTTGAGATATACAAAAATTATTGAGTTTTTACAGAGCACAGACAGATTGCGTGTCAAGTAATCCTTCTTAAAACTTTCACACTTCCTTCTCTTTCAAACCTTTAATGACCTGCACCTTCCTTGCCCATCTCAATCGCTTCCCTAGAGCTGCTAATGAGCTTTCCTGTTTTCAAAGTATTAGCTTAACAGTTCATGTCTCGCAAACACCCTCAGACAGAGATGAAATTAATACAGGAAGAAAATGTGTGACAGCCATGCTGTGAATTCCTGTCATTTAGGCTGTGAATCCCCCATGCTCATAGAACTAAGAAATTATGCTCGTTGCATAGTTTTATTTTATTTTACTTTGTTCTCTGTGCAACGCTTGAATCATTCTATTATTGCCAAACATCATCACTGTAGAAACCTATGATAAGCTGCTATTGACTGAAAAGTCAGGTAATTTTAAAAGACAAATTAACCTGCTAAATGAAATTCTGGCACAAACCTTGTGCTCTTAGAAATATTTTAGATGTGAAATCAGAAGTACTTTATCCAGATCACACTATTAATTTATGTAATAAGAGTAGATTAATTAGAAATGTTTTCCATCCGTCTACACAATGTGGTAATTATAATTCACCAGGAGCCTAATATTCAGATCTCCTTCCAGGCCTTTTTAAATTGTAATATTAAACTATAGCAATTAAACTCTATGAATGTCCATGAAAGGGGGTTTTGGATATAATTGCACTGAAGCCAATTAGGAAAAGAATACAGCTCATATTCCTGACAATTAATTTTACAGTTGGCTTTCTCAGCAGGTGACATAGTAGTATACATGAGTTAAGTCTATGTTGGCCACCTCCCCACGATAAATAAAACGCCAGTCCAATTTCTTCCCTCTGCCAGGTGCTCTGCAGCCCACACCACTACTGAGGGGCCCCAAACTGGTGTTCCTGGCCATATGAGGACAGCCAGTGGCATGGGGTGGGCACAGGAGCCCTCCCACAGGCCCATGCCACGCAGCAGCCTCTGGATCTCAGGCATCTGAGAGACTTCTGCTGCCCAGTGGTGTATGCTAGTAGCACATCCCTCCCACCCTGCAGCCACCGTGGTGTGGGGTGTTACATCAGAGCCAAGTTGGAAGTTACCCTTGCCCATGAACTAATTTGTGGAGGAGTCACACCAGGCACCCAGGTCTTGGTCCAACCTCTTCCCAAAAGCAGGCTCAGCAGTGTGCTCAGAGTAGCTCACTGAGGGTTTTGTCCTCATGAAATCTTCTTTGAAAGGAAACTGTACAACCTCTTCAGGCAGTCTGATCTGAGCCTGACTGTCCTTGTGGGGATCTGTTGAGTTACCAACGAAGTCATCTCCTGGAGGCCACAGCAGGTGACACACAGGATGGACAACTATATGTATTGGACTGTCACCAAGAGGCCTCCTTTGTCCTGCCATCATTTGGGAAGTTTCCAATTATTGTCATGTGGTCCCGGAGCAGACTATCTGTAGAAAATCTTACTTCCAGGCTGTCACCAGGCAAAACTTGGTCAGCTGATTGATGTCAATGGTGGTGCAAGACCCCTGCTGCTACCTCAGGTTGTGGTAACCAGCAAGAGTGGCTGAGACTCAAGGACCAGGCTATACTCTAATGACAACATGGAAATAATAATTTTTATTGCTTCTTTTTTTTTTAATTCAGTCAGAAATATTTTATTCTGGAGAATGTTAGAGGTTTTTCTAACGTGATACAGCAAAGTAACTATTAAAAGTTGATAAGAGTACTATTCTATAATGAAACACATACTAAGCTCACTAAAGACATGGTATCCAGTAAAATTAAAAAACAGCTTGCAATTGTATTTGCTAGGTCTCTAAAGACAGTGGTAATACTGCACGAACTGGGAAGGGAACTGTGATTTGCCTCTCTAGTAAATGTAAGCAGAGCCAAAGAGATATAGGCATATTTTACTTGCCAAAAGAGAATATCAAAAACAATGAGCAGGTAATAAAACAAAAATTTAGTAAAGTATGAGAACAAGACCCAAGTAGATACACACATATGCAAGAAGATCCTCTGTAAGTGTTCCCATCTCTGCAGCCCCACCTAAGTGGTGTCCAAGGCATGTGACAGCCCTGATACGTTATCAACAGCTCTGAAATCTGTACCTCTGACCAGCCATAATGTCATCATCCACAAATGCTAATTTGGGATTTATAACTGAAACGCTGGCCATATTGACAATGGGACTTTTGCTATTTACTGAAACACAGCCAGGCTCTGGCCATAAAAAGCAATGCTGCTGTGGTGTCTCTGTAGCATGTCAGCACACTCAGTCCTGTCTGAAGTTACACCTGACATGCCCTGCTGAATAAGCAAATGTAGAAGTAAAATTAAAAGACAGCATTTCATATTCTGTAGAAGTAACCTGCAGCTTAGAAAGGCAGCTCTGGGGCTGGGGGAGCTGGCTGGGAATCTGGAGATCTGGCCTCTGAGCTCCTGGTGAACCAGAGCAGAACGTTACACAAACTGGTTAATTTGCTCATCTTCTCCAAAGGGAAAAACACCTCTCCCATAACTGTGTGAATCTAGCTCTACCAATATTTTTTAAGTGTCTTTTGATTCTCCAGTGCAAGGCTCTTCTTATAATTGTTTGTACATTTGCCAAATGAGCACTGACTTTGCCAGTATTTCTGTGATTAAAGTCTACGCGTCACTATTCAATGACTAGGTTTTTGCTGCGGTATGAGAAAAGAGACCTAGAGGACTTAGTCTCAACATAGGAATTTCAGCCACCAGATTTTGAAGACATGCACAACAGTAACCACTTTACTGTAAAAAGAGAGGTTTCTGTAGAAACCCAGTCACAGCTGCAAAACACTTTAATTTCTTGTCCAATCAACCGGAAAAATGTTTGGAAAAACATAACTGGTTTCTTCACGCCCTTACCTGTAGCCAGCACTGAAGGCTGCATGGTGCTTTCCGGAATATCAAAGCTTCCATAAATAGAGGAAAAGACCCCAGCAAGTCAGGCAGAGAGCAAAGCTCAGCTCTCCTGAGAGCCAGAGGGTAGTTCAACTGCTGTATTTTTTCTCTTTCCAAAACCATTGTTTGGCTCTTTCCCAAGTTCTTTTAAATAATCCAGTTCTGTTACTGAACATGTCAGTTTAACCAGTATTCAAATCAACCTCCTCTATGTTTTGAATTGGATTTTCAACCTCCAAACAGGATTCTATGTCTCAGCTGCCAATATTTTTTGCAATGGCACTCAAGCTTTTTGGACATACAAATGAGACAGATAATTCAGTGAATATATCAAATTACTGCATTTATTATGTCCTCATCATCTTATAAACTGGATTCTTTTCCTCTGAATACTTAAACTGCAAGTTTGGTCCTCACATGAAACTCACCTTTAGTGTAGCTCGCCAGGTATCATTGTGCAGGAGAGGAAGGGGAGCAGGAGACATACAGGCCAGAACTGAAATATTTCACAGCATTATGTTAAGAAGCTTGCACACCGGTGTTCTATTTCTTGATAGAGCTGCTTATTCGCAGCAATATCACACATTTGCAAAGATTACAAAAATATGTTAGGGAATGTATTTATGTAAACTTATTTCTTTTGGTTTTTCCTTACATTTATTTTCTTCCTGGCACTCTTGCTTAGTCTCCTTCCACACTTTTCCCTCACCAGTACTGTACAATTGTATGAATTCCCACAGGAGAGGCACTGTGTTACCAATTTTTCATTAAACCCCAGGGGTTGACATAAAAATCCTGACCATAATTTCAGAATCATAAGTGGAGATTTAGACATCCTTTGAAGCTGAAAACTTCAGTCACCTCTCACAGTCTGCTTTTAGCTCAACAAGTTTTTTTGCAATAAAAAGGAAAGAAAGCATTATATTAAATTATATAACAAGAAGAGATTAATATTGTAACCTAAATGAACACAATTCTGCTGAACATCTCTTGTTTTTAAAGCAAGACAATTTATTTTACAACACTAACACTTTTTTCAGTAAGACAGAGTGGCTTTATGCCCTACTTTAAGTTTCTGTGAATGATTAATAGAGACAGATCTTATTGGACTCTCTTAAAGATAGATTCTTGGCATTGTTCAAACCAGGATTAAATAACATCATTATACCTTTCTGTTCTCTTTCTTCCAGATTCTGGAAAAGATTTGAAAGAAGGGAATGTCTTGATTGATGTGAACTCAAAATATTATCATGAGAAGAAAATCCAGGATTTTTATCATCAAAGACACAAAAAATAGGTTATTATCTCTCACAGTTTAAGGATTTTTTTTTTCTATCAGATGCAGGGGTGATCTTGACATAATTTAAAATCAAAATGACACACACGATGCTGTTTTAGTTTTATGCACTCTAATAAATTTAAATACTCTGTATAATAATCATATACATTGCAACATGAAGGTAAGAAGTAATTTCTTCTTTTAATATTGCTGCTGTGCAGTTTTTCCAAGACCACCACCTCAGAGCTTTTTCAGGTGGTTTTATTATTTGTGGCAAAGTGTGATGCTATTCCAAAACACACACAGGATCTTGGGGTGCTTTTTCAAGGGAAGAAGACTAGAGGGAAGATTAGGAGTCATTTACATGCCATCCAGATTAGGAAAAATGGAGTTAGTATGGATGGGCCAGCTATATAGCAGAGATAATGCCTACTTCTTTTGCAATAACTGCTTCTTAACTGTGTAAAATTTTAACTTCCACAGTACATGGATTATCAGGAAACAGCTTTGGATTGATTTTCAAAAGCACCGTGAACAGGAAGTTTCCCAAAATACTGATTTTTTTGCCTAGCAACCCAGTCCCTATAATTAGACCTTAGACACAGGCTATAAGTGATGTAAAAAAGATACAAAGAAGGAAGCTGGGGAAAAAACTCCTGATTCGGATTTATTTACATTCTTTGCTGACTGTTACAAACAAAAATATACTTTACCTGTCCATACTGAATCCTGAAGTTAGAATACAGTTTGATAAAGTGATAAAGTTAGACAGTACAGCAATTTATATTCACCAGCAAATGAGCATTAGTGTGGCACAAACATGAAAAAAAAAAAACCAAACCAAAACCAAATATATGTACTTGTAGTGTGAAAAGCTATTTACATAACTTGAAAGAATCAGAATTTGGAATAAAAAGATGTACTTTAGACCAACACCACCCGTCAAGGTACAGCTTACTACAATTAATGGGAAGTAAGAATTTTTTCGCAGTTATAAATAACGTATTTATTTATTTGGTAAAGTACACTAGGTGATATGTCCCGCAGATACAAACAAACAAGAAAACAAACCCAAACCCCTTATGAGCCTCCCACACAGGAGCTGATTTAAAAGAAGTTTTGCCAACTTTTGCCCATTTTCCCTCAGCGCGGTTCGGCCTCTCGGGGGCAGCGAGTACAGCTCCACCAAGAGAGAGGGAACACCAGCCCCGCCCAGCCCCTCGGCCCGGCCGCTGCCCCCGCCCCACTGCGCGGGAGGAGGAAGAGGAGGAGGATGTAAAGGAGGAAAAGCGGCTGCGTGTTCCAGCCCATCCCCGTTTCCTTCCGGGTCGCAGCCCGCAGCCCCCTCCTCCCGCGGTGCCCTGGCCATGGGGGCGGCTGCCAGGGGGGCGACCCCCGAGGGCAGCACGGCCGCGGCGCCGCTGGACCCCGGGCGGGGGCTGTCCCTGCGCCGGGGGGCCGGGAGCCCTGCGGCAGCACAGGACAAGCTCTTCTTAATCAAAGGTGCAGACAGCCCTCTTCTCCTCCCCTCCCCTTCTCTCCTCCTCCTGCACGGGTCAGGGACGAGCAGCAGCGTGTGCGGCAGCCCCGAGACCTGCCCCGGCCGTGCTCCTCTTGCCCGAGGTCTTGCCCCCTTCTCCCGTCCCCGGGGAGAAAGGGAGGCGCTCGGCCATGACCTTGGCCACGGGGAAGCCTCTGCAATGCCTCCCTCCTTCTCCCTCGCCCTCCGTAGCGGCAGTGCCCGTCACCCCTCGGCCACCCTGCCCCGGGTGGTGCCAAGCACGGGGCTGCTCCGGGCGGGGAGCGGGGCCGCTGCCGTCCCTCGGGGGAGCTCAGCCCTGCAGGGGGATCTGCTCCCACTGCTGCTGGGCCGCCCTCGGGGGGCAGGAGCCGTCGGGGCAGAGGCGGCTTGTGCGGGCTGCAGGCAGCGCTGCGGATTCCGTCAGGGAACCAGCGGGTGTCCCGGGCTGGATCCCAGCGGGAGAACCAGAGCGAGCGCAGAGCCCGAGTCTCCGCAGCCGCTCGTACCTGCACCTACGGGAAACGCAGGACAGCGGGCACACCTGCGGCGGGCTGGCGGCGCTGTGCGGCATGATACGATATTATAAATATTTAAATATTACATGTATTTTATATGCATATTTATGTGTATCCCCGCCGCTCCCGGTGTCTGCTCGGGCTGCCCTCGCCCCCCAGCGGAGCGGAGGCCGGAGCTCCCAGCGCCGCCCCCGGGTCATGCCGGCATCGGCCGGACCAGCCGGGCGGCGAGATGGACGTGCTGCCCCGCAGGCAGGAGGGTCCCTGTGAGGATGGTCGTGTCGAGGCGCCGCTCCCTGTTGCCACACTCCTTGCCTACCCCTTGCAGTGCTTTCCTGCCTCTCCCAAGGAGGCTGTGCACGGCGCTCCTCCTCTTTGAGGAGAAGTTAACTTAAGACCAGTTGTTGTTTCTGAAGTCGGGGAAACGTTGTCTAGCATGCAAAGTCATTGTGCTCCCAGGCAGAAGAAGTACTCGATAGATTTCATTAACATAAGTACAGGAAACTAACTCGTCACAATAATCAGATAAATAATTTTTTTAAAGTGAGACCTACTGTGACTGTGTTTTGCTTACTTTCTATTCAGGCCATTTTTGAATTCCCAAGCTGGTATTAGGGAAGGGAAATCAGGATGGGTATCAATACTTGAAAAGGAAGTAATTTTTATATTTTAGTATGAATCAGGTGGGTTTCTACAATGTACTTTTTCTTAAAAGTGGGCAGATATGGCTACATGTGCCTTTGGTGCAAGAGCTAGAAGGGATCAAGGTACCCCAGGTGAATGGAAACACTGAAAGGACTGAAAAGCAGGGGATGCCTTCTGTCTTGGGAAAGCTTCTGCTAGTGTAATTTTCTTTTTGTTTTGTGGGGGTTTTGTTTTGTTTTTAATAGAACATTAGAACATAAAATGAAGAAAGGTCAAGAATAAGTGTTGTTTATGAAAAGGTCTTCAGAAATACTGGTGGATTTTCAGGTGACCATTTGAAATAACAAGTGATGCAACAAAAACAATTACATCTCTCTTTTGGGGAATGGTGCGACATAACCATAGAACAAGATGATTTTAGTGGCCTGGCTCTGGAGTGAAAGAGAAATGTTAAAGTACTGTGAAAAAGCATCCTGGAATTTGAATTATTATTTTTGTGTGTGTGTGTGGCTTGAAAATACAAGTGGCATTATTTTCAAAGTGCTCTTTTCCTTGCTGTTTTGCCATATTGAGTTAACAAAAAAATGTTGACAGATGGACCTTTCTCTTCAGCATGTGCTGACAGATCTTAATTTTTCAAGTTTTATTTTCTAAACAGTTTTTTTGTTGTGGGGTGTTTTTTTTTCTTCTCCTTAAGTAACAAAGTATTGATTTTTATTTCTTCAACTTTTCATGGCAGGTGGAATTTTTCTAGGTACTGTTGCCACGGCAGGAATGATAGCAGGTTTTGGCACCACACTTGCCATGACAAAAAAGAAGAACCCAGACTGGTTTAGTAAGGTTTGTTCATTTTTAACTGGTTTTTTTTTTGGTTTTTTTTGTTTGTTTGTTTTGTTTTGTTTTTTTTGCAATAGTGATACACAGGAGATAAGAATGCATCAAATGCTTCATAGACATGGTGATGTATGTGGAGTTTGGCAAAGTTGGTGGTAGGGACACTAGACTTAATTGAAGTCAATAGGAGTAAGATTCATTTAAAAATCAATTCAGAGTTGGCATTACTAAATACTTTAGTACTTGAGACTTGGAAATACCTAATGCTTACACTGTTTGCTGGAATCATACAACTGCTATATAATAGAATATAGTTAATGGTTTATTTTGATTCTGTGATACGAACACACTTCAGACATGAGCGTGTATCACCTCAGTGATCCGTTCACCATGCAATGTCTCAGTGCTGCAGTGAATCTGGAAGCAAGGTAACTGCAGTAAGGATGGGAATGAGCAGGTAGAAAGCCTGTAATCTGTGGAATGTGTTAGTGGAATCATTTAGTCAAAATTTAAGATCTCCTGTCCCATCCCAATGTGTAAGGTGACCGATGAGAATGAGTAGTGGCTTGGTACTATGAGATCTGATGGCCAAAATTAATCGGATCTCGTGCAATTACTAGGATCCACTTGTGCATTCTGAAGAAAAAAATTGCAAAGCAAAGGTAGCAATTATACTATGTTGGTATATTAATCTCAAACATAGCCCATTTAATTGAAGGATGCTTTTTTCCTCACTAATGCTTTGTTATTACTGAAAGTGTTAAAAATAGGCCCTTAAAATTGATCAGTCTTGTCTCCACAAAACTCTTAAAATGTAACATGTATTACAGCTGTACTTAGAGAATTAAGTTATGCTTATTTTTAAAATGTTAATTCAATAACATATCAAGTTAATTCAATGCATATCAAGAGAAGAAAAATTGTACCGTTGCAGTTTATATCTGAAGCTTTTTATCTGATCATCTGTAATTTCCCTTTGTGGTTAAAGAGAAGGTTAAAGATCCTTCTTTTGCCATCCTGTTTTCCTCTGTAGGCTGCTGTGGCATAATTCATCCATTGCCTTTACAGAAACAAGAAAATTAGTTTCTTTTTTGAAACAGGCAAAATAGAAAACTTTGTGAGAAGTTAATTTACAAGCTGTGGAAATACATTACAATAGGGAAATTTGAGCACTGCATTTTTTTCCAGCTTGAGCTTATTCTTGGATGTCTGAGCTGTCCGGTTACCACTGTGAAGTTTACCAAGAGTGACATTGCATTGACATGCAAGAGTATATATATGCTGGAAGTGGCACCAAGTGATATATACCATTTAAATTTTTGTTAAAAACTTGTATCTGCTGTTATCTGTGCAAATGAATTACAATAGGTAGCAAAAATCTCTGATTCCCCTCCACTTAAATACTGCAAAGTGTAGAAAGATATTTTTTTGTCAAGTTACTTGTAGGCGAGCAATTTGAAAAAGGGAAGGCTAAACTCGGAGAATGGCCTAACTGTAAAGACTCTCTGAGGTACCAATGAGGTTTTGCAGTAGTTACTTACTGCAAGTAGGTTTTAATAATACATCATGTGTAATAACAAAAATGTAACTGTGAATAACAACAGATGATTGCGTCCTTCTTGGATGTGCAATGCTTAAATACTATTTTTATCCATATTCAGGTGAGGACATAGTTTGACAGGTACTCTTAAGTCAACATCAGCCAGCATTGGTGTTGAAGGACTTAATTGTACCAGCCCTTAGATTCTGGCAATTCATTCCTGTCCCTGTATGGGCACCAATGCTTGTGGTGAGATGATCTTGTTAATTCTGTTGGTTTTTTTTTATTTCTTGCATTTGTTTTAGTCCACATGAATTTGCTGATCCACTTCATTGCATGACTGCAGTGACTCTGCTGCCACAAACTTGGGGGAAGATTTGAAGGAATAAATATTGTTGCTCAGTGTTTGGGAAGAAACATGAGACCTATTCTTTCAGCACCTTTTCTGGCTTGTGCCATTTTTTGTGTTATTGAAATGATGGCATACTATTCAGGTAGACACAGGAAGCAAATGCAATGCAGCCTTTATCCAAGTGTTTAATTTTACAATGGATTAGGTCATACAAAACAGCAAGCACACTGAATACAATCAACCAGAACAGCTGAGCACACTTTATTTTAGGCACTACTTCCTTTTAGACACAGTCTGTGCACAAGGGGACAGTTACAGGATCAAGGCCTGTGTCTTCTCCCACTTCCTGTTTATATCTTCTAGGAGAAAAGAATAACCAACCAACCAAAACCCCAACAAAAATACCAGCTCCCCTACCCCCCAAAAAAAACCCCAAACAAACAAAAAACAAAATAAACTAGCATATATATCAGGAAAACAAATAAGCTAATTCCACCCTGTATTTTCCTGGCCTGCTGTTTGGAAAGACTCAAGTATTGTTTAAAAGCTTGTTTTTTAAATTGAAGAATGTTAAAAAAATGACAGAAGCAATAATGACAAAACAATCTGCACATAGAAAAACAGGTTTGTGAATAAAACTCTGTTCTCCTAAAAATGTTCTTTTGTTGGTGCCTTTTTTGTTCTCCCATACTATTGTTTTTAATTCTTCACCATTTCATTAATCAGCTTTCTTGATGCTCTGAATAGCATATCTGATAATCATATAACAAACTGTCCTGTTTGCAGAAACCCTTACCTGTGTACTTAAGTACCCTGAGCAATCAGCTTGTGACTGAGCCCTGTTTGACTGCTGTCAGTAAAACCAGATCGATTGTTTCCATTTACCACTATTTTTTCTGGGAGAATCAAGCATTTAAATAGTATTCGGGTGGGTTTTCTGCTAGCAATTTTCACAGATAATGACTCCTATTTAAAGATTCTGTGTAGAAGATATTTTTGTCCATTCATTTCCCATCTTCCAAATAGGAGGTTTTTTTTTTCCTGCGTGTTGTTATATACGGTTAGACTATGGAAGCAGGAAAAATGTCAAAAATAATCATCAGCATTTCAAATCTACTCAGAGTGTTCTCTACTGAAAGAGTTACAATAGTTCATTATTTGTGGTAAGGAAATAATAGGACCTGGTATTACAGTGTGACTTAAGATTTCTGTTGTTTGTGTGTGTGTGTGCTTCCAGAGCATTGTTTTTGTTAACAGCTTCCGCTTTGGGATGTCGAAATCAGAATAAATAAGGGTCAAGATACATTTTACTTGTGCCCTTTGCAAGTGTGTGTTTGTCCTTGGGTAGCTCTGCCTACAGCTAAGTGCTGGGGGAAAGTGTTAATGCTGAGGACTGTCTGAGGATCATTTTAACATTTCAATAAATACAAAGCCAAGAGGAGAAAACTACTGATGCTATTTGACTGACCATAATGCTAGACACTAAATGTGTTTAATTGTATCAAAGAAGAAAGAGAAGCATTAAAAAAAAAAGTAAAACATCTAAAGTTTTTTCAAACCAAGAATACTTTTCCTCCACTTTTTGTGATGAATAAAAGAGTGCTATTCTTTGGCATGTTTTGAAGGAAATTCTTTTGATCCTTCCAAAAGTTAATTTTGCTTTTCAGTATTTTAGTCTATAAATGAAATTCTTTATTGAATGTAGTTTTATGCTTGCAGTCTCATATATGTTACCTCTGAGCAATTTGAAAGTTTTTTCTCCAGAATGCCCAGTAAGTAGGATTGTTAAGGTTTATAAGGGCTGTATATGCCCATCTTTAACAGTTCCCAGCTAAAATCTATGTTTCCATGTGAGGAATTGAACAGTGACCTTAGGGGGGAAAAAAATCATCTTAATGACATTTACCACTATGAATAAGAGAATTATGTCTGTCTTACTGCTCTTGTGGGCTACGCAGATTGAAGTTCTCGTATAGTTCTCCTATATTGCTGTATGATTCCAGCAAACAGTGGGCATTGTGAGATGGGCATGGCTAGCAACAGTGAGCATGAGGTGCACCATTGATTGATGTCAACCAGTGTGTGGCTTATGCCTTTGGAAGCTGCAATGTGCATTTATATTCTGTGATAGAGACAGTTTTACAGTGTTTGGGGCCCCGTTGTGGCTGAAGCTCCATTCTTCTTGGCCTGAAGCGGCTTTTCCAAGTCACAGTGTTTTGTGTTTTCAGGACATGCCTCATGACAGGCTTTTATGCAGCTGTATCTTAGCAAGTGTTTAAAACCACCTACTCTTGTTTCTGACAAAAATGAGATGTGTAAAGACTGCAGAGCATTTTCTGTGCTGCTTCTTGGTGAACTCTGCAGGGAAATGGGTTCAGCACTGTTGCTTGCTCTTTTACAAAATTTTCCTAAATAGTTTCTGGAGCTTCTTCAGAGTTGTAGCCCCTTGAAATTAGTCCCTGGGTCACCAGTAGACCCTCTCTGTGTCCAGCTGAAAGCTGCTCTTGTTCCTCCAGTTTCCTAATGGTGCTGTTTCAAAAGGCTAACCTATAGGCCAATGGTTAGCCCCTGCCGGAAAAATACCAAAATCAATGGTATATAATGATTATGTTCAGTCAGCACTGGCATAAGGGCTTGGTGACTGGTTTTGATTCAATTTTGTATTTTGACTGCTGGAACAGCTGAGTGTTGGATTCTTGTGCTTAGGAAACAGCTGACCTCAGCATTTCTAGGCAGTTAAAATCATCCCCAGATGGCACTGGCAACCATGAAAGCTGCTCCTGTTAGGAAGGCAGTTCATCCAGCCCCTTGCTTGGCAATTTGGGTCTGCTGGCTACACTAGTACAACTGGCAAGTCATGAAAAAAATCTAAATCACTGAGTTAACTTGTTTAGTTCTTATTTTTTTCCCAATTACTGTTCACTGTCTTGATGGCTTTATGTTTTGTTCTAGGGGATTACTGCCACAGCTGCATTACCAGAGAGTGGTTCGTCACTGGCCTTACGGGCCCTAGGATGGGGCTCGCTCTATGCGTGGTGTGGAGTTGGATTGCTGAGTTTTGCCATCTGGAAGGCTCTGGGTGTGCACAGTGTGAGTATGCTCCCCTCAACTACCATATTTTAACTTGAGGATGGCATCTCTGTGTTACTTCGATCTAAGAGTTACACTTTCATTCACCACATGTACAATGACTAACCAGAATGTGTGCACATAGGGAAAGTATTCTTGGATCTGCAAAAAATGGGATATTGTGGGAGGAGGCAATATTGAGAGAGGAACAGTTTTGTCCTGCTTTGTATGTATTTGCACAGATGTCTCAGATACTTCACAAAAGAGCCAGTGTTCAATTTTAGAGACTGAAATAGTATCTGCACACTTTCTATATCCTTTGCTTATTGAATTGAAGGCTACCCCCTTGATCCTATCTTTAAATCAATCCATTTATTTGTCCAAGTTCTATTTTTTGCATCAGGACACTGGGGACCTAAGAAAAACTGAAAGGAAGCCAGTTTGCTTTCTAGAAGGGGTGAGGCGGCAGAAGATTGAGTATTGTGCAATAGAACGGTGGTCCGTGACATGCCACGTCAAGGCAAATAAACGCGGGAAGCATCTGTACATCCCAAGAGGCTACGGCTATCTTTAGTAAATTGATTATGTTCCAGTGTCCCACAATGTTGACTGTGAACACTAAAGTTCATGTGAGCATTTTTATTTGCTCCTAGTAATGAGCCATGTCTTAAGAGTCCCCTGCGGCTACAAGTTTGGCAGAGCTGTTTGCATCCTCTTTAGGATGAGGAATGAATAGACTTCCTTTATCTTACATGGCAAAATTATTTATATATTCAACAAAGAATATATAAAGAAGGAAGAAGAAGATTACTTCATCTCTGTACTGTTGTCATTAATACCTTTATTCAAGTTCTCATTTGTTGTCAACTCTGTTGATGTATCCTGTAGTTCACAATTTGAGTCGCAGCATACAGCACTACACAATCCTTTATTCCTTAGCTTTAAATGTTGATTCTCAGTAGGAGCCAGTAAAGAAAGGCAGAATGCCAAAAAAGCAGAGCAGGACATAGGAGGGAGCAACAACACGTTTTTAAACTGAAAGCCTCCATGTGAGGCTGTGGTGGAATGTCAGAGAAGGGGGAGGAAGAGTGGGAGTACTGGTTTATACTCCCTGCATGCTGAACTGCAACAGTTCACTCAGTTTACTGTCAATCATATCAGTCAAAAGGATTCATTTCACACTGTACTGTCCATTCTTATTTTTTGTTCTGTCAGAGTGTTTCTGGTCTGCTGAAGGACAGCAGAATCTGACCCTAGTCTGCAATTTCTGTTGTCTGTTTCTCAGTAAGCTTAATTTTTACTTCTTGAGCAGTACTGGCCTAGACCCACAGTTACTGGTTTCCCTATGAGGCTGCTTTTCTTGAGACTGCCTGACAGGGAACACCCACATCAGCTTGAGACGGCCAAGCCCCAGGACATGTCTCAGTCTAATGGGGCTTCTGGTTACTTGAGAGCAGTGACTCTTGTGTTAGAAGCACACTGCAGGCATTTTAGAGAACTGCTGAGTGTTTCTGGTCAGAAAGATGCACCTTATTATATTCTGTGTTGTGTGTTGAAAGGAAGTGGGGGCAACTGTGTTTTAAGAGGCTCTTGCAAATGTCTGTTGTTACTGGTTTCTGTTGTGGAGTGCTTATATTTCACTGTAGTGCATGGTGAGAATTGCAGATGCTGAAGGAAATGGATTTCTGTCAAGAAATTATTTGAAACAGCTCTCTCTGCTCTCCACTGACATATTTATTGCATTCACTATAGACTTTTAAATTTCCACTGCAGAAAGGAAACACACACAATAGTGCTACTCATTATTGCAGAATCAAAAGTTGGCAATTTGTAAATTTCTTGTCACACAGTTCTTTTTCCCATTTAACTGTTTATCTGTTAAAAATCAAAAATATGAATATGTTTAAAAGTGCTTGGAGGTACAAAAGTAGAAACATGTTATATTCTGACCAATGAGGTTTATTAGCATTAAAAATATATTTACAGAATAAGTAATCTTTGATTTTTGATTGTTGTTGACACTTCTTGGCTACTGCTTTAACGTAACACTCAGGAACAAACTCTGGTTGTTGAAAGACAGCATTTTTGTGCTTAAATATCATCTTCCTGAACAGTCAGGATTAAATAAGGGTTATAAGTTGGCTGGTGCATCACTAGTTCTGGACTCTTAAACACAGGCTCATTTTAAGAAGGGTCTGTTTTTATTTTACGTGTTCTCCTATTTCAGGGGAACATTCTGATACTTTTGAAAATTCTTAATTGCTATCATGTAAGCAAACATTATAGATTAACAATTAGTTACAAGACTGATTTTTCAGAACTTATATGTGTATGTTGTGTCTAATAATTATTTTTTGGGAAACTGAAGTTATCTCTTAATGAAATAAATTTTCTTTCCACATAAACTGACCAGGGAAGATACTGTAGATTTTGCACTAAGCTCAACATTTTCAAATGAACATTTTGATTTCTGTTAAGCATTTTAAAAGGAGGCTTTTACAGATTTACCTGAATAGAATGTCCTGAGTCTTCAGCGTGGTTGAATGCTGTGAATTCATTGACTCTGTAGTACCTGTGAGTTCCCAATACTTGCAGAATTTCAGGTCACAATTTCAAACCTAGCATTAGCAAGATTTAAAAGCTATCAACTTAAGGCAGACTTTAGCCTCTCAGTGTGCTGTACTATAGGGGCGACCTGACTCATTTTGATGCCAGGAATTATGAAAGCATGAACATAGTAATTAAAGCTTTGGCATCTGGATAGAGAAGAGGTTCCGCCCAGTCTCTTCACTGTAACAGTAACTAGCTGCTCTTGGTACCTGCTAATTAGTCACCTGGTCCTGCTAAGCGGCATCTTCAACTGTTCAGGAGTTACTGGCAGTATTGGTAACATCACTGGCAGCTAACACAGTCTCTTGATACCAATTCGTTTCTCTTGATATTAAGTTATTAAGGATAATGAAATTCTGATTGCAAGCACTGCAGGTGTTTCATTTAGCAAACATGAAAGCTGCTATCGTTGCATATAGGAGCACTTCAGCTCCAGTGCTTTCTCAAATCTGTTGCCAGTTCTGTCCCTGTGACTATCTCGGTGGGATCTTAGTGAGCAAAGAGAGTTTGAAGGGGAGTTCTAAGCCAAGTAAGAATTGTTAAGTGTTTAATGCCTCGGGTCATCTGTAGGAGTAAAATACAGAAGCCACAGTGGAAAATCAGATGTGATGGAGTGGCAGAAATCCCACCAAAAGGAGTAAGAGAGGGAGGAGATCTTGAAGCATGACTGGTTTCGCCAGGAAAGCTGTTGGGCGGTTCCACTCCTGGCTGTGCAGCCCGCACCTGGTGTCCGTACAGGCGAGTGGGGCTCGTCAGTGTGTCTGGAGACGGGCAGTGCGGTGTGGAGCATCCCTGCCCAGCCGGGAGGGCGGCACTGAAGGGGGCAGCGCTGCCGCGATCCAGCCCCCGCTGCTTCCCGGCTCGCTCCCTGGCCGGGCGGGGCCGGCCGCCACTCCTGCCCCGCAGCGACACCCGGTGGCGCCGCCCGGAACAGCCGCCTCCGCCTCCGCCGCTCGTCCTGAGTCTGACCCGGCGGGGTGGAGGGGTTTGGTCCTCTGGCAGCCACCCCGTGGGAAACGGTGCTGCCCTTAGATAGAGCCCGAAAGAGTGGTTTCACTGGATACCGTTGCCAAAATGCTGCATCTTTTAACCCTGGGAGATGTGTCTCCTATGAGCATGAATTATTGATGGGACAGTGAGTGATATTTAAAAATATGTGTTACTCTGAGCGTTGTGAATGTTTAAATTATCTTGTCATCGCTTACAAAGTTGGAGATGAAATGACAGGAGCAAAGTGGAACAATATCTCCTTGCTGAGTTATAATTGCTGTAATTAGTCTGTGTTAGCAGCATCGCGATTGCTCAGCAGTTTGTGTCGTGGCCTGAAACTGAAGCCACGGTTCAGAATGCCTCTTCCTTACACCTTCTGAGACAGCCTGTGTTTGCCATAGAAGCAAGTCCTTGCTAAGATCTGTTCCAGGCACTGAGGTGATGCACCAGCTTTGGTGATAAGAAATTTCTGTTTAATCTTTGTGGTTTATTGGTTCTTGAAACAGTGCTGCGACAATGCGTACTTCCAGCCCTTAACTGGCTTTTTTGTTAAAGGTGGTTCCCTGTAGCTTTACAGTCTGCTGCTTTTTATGCCAGCATCAAAACCTAGGGGTGAGAGTAACTAACTGATCTTTATGTCTTGGTAAGGAACATAAAAGATTTTATGCTGTCTTAGGTTAGGTTGTTAATATCCCCGACTGCAGTTACCACAGTTGTAATCTGAGGACAGGCTGGTTACGTAATAAACCCTACTAAATTCCTCTGAACTCTTATTTCAAAGTGGAGAAGTGATGGTTCAGTGAGGACTTGCTTTGATAATGGTTTAAGTTCTGTTTTTCAATAGCATAAAAGAGAAATCTTTTTAAGAACCTGGAAGATGGTGGTTATCTAGTTTTGTATTGTAGATCTTGGAAAAACCCCCCCCAGCTATCAGTGATAGATTTTTTAACTTGCTTGCTGCAGTCTCTTAGGAAAATTTTTAAATCTAGTCCACCTTTGATTATCTCTGAGCATAAAAACTCTGTCTATATTAGTTGGTATCATCGACCAGCAGCACTGGGGCAGTGAAGCATCAGCAGGCTGAGGGACCTGACATGTACAAATATTCCAGGAATTTTCAAAATTTGTACTGACATGCCTCTTTGCAGTTGGACTATGTTATGTGCACTCCTAGAATGCTTCGGTTTTGTGTCACCCTAAAGATATGCAAGTCATGCCTTTTGAGACTGTTCAGCAGTACGCAAACTCGTGCCCGGTAAACAGGGACAACTGGGAGGTTTGCTTCCAAAGAGCATTCCTGATCTGAACCCAAGACTCATCCAGACACACCCACAGGCTTCCTCTCTGTACAACATAGAAGGACATGTGCAGTGTTGAACACAACCTTAATAATTGACATCCGGCTTGAAACAAAATGGCACCACCTTTTTTAACAAGTTTATTTTCTGTGTAACGATTTCCACATCATGGCACTATCTTTCATGGCATTATCATACAGGTCTTGAGCTTGCAACCTCATAACCCTGTAGCTGCCCACTCCTGGTGCAGTGTGATGACTGTTTGATGCAAACCACAGAAGTATTGAAATAAATTTTGTAGAAAGGATTGGGTTTGGCCAACTTATCATTTCAATTTTTTTGAAAGTTGAATAGTATTTGAGGCATCTTATTTCAAGATTCTCCCTATAAAATGTTCAATGAAGTTTTAAAGTGTCAAAGAATAAATGGTGTTTCACTCAGTAAAAAGTTTTAAAAGTAAAATTATCAAAATTGTCTTAAAACTCCTGTTGTTTACAGTTGAACTAAAAAAGGATTTTTGTGGAAGTTTCCAAAAATTAAATAGTTCTTATTTTATTTGCCTATTCTACAAGTTTTATGATCCACCACACTTGCTTGGAAAAGTGTTAGTTTCACAGAATCACAGAATAGTAAGGGTTGGAAGGGACCTCTGGAGATCATCTAGTCCAACCCCCTTGCCAAGGCAGGGTCACCTAGAGCAGGTGACACTGTTTTCTAGAATTTTCTAGCAATTATGGTTGAGTTGTAAACTCACAGCTATAGAGTATTTGACAGATACTAAAACATATGGACAAGTGTCTGATGTTCTTTTTTTCTTTTTTTTTTTACTGTCAGCGATTATGAACCGTCCTTTAAAAGCAGAACAATGCCCTTAGCCCTTATAAACTGAAGCTTACAACAATTAACCAACAAGATAAATTAGGCTTTAAAAGCCCTTTTGCTCTTCATGCCCTCATTAAATTAGGTTTCATTTCCTCACAAATAAAAGCATTCATTGTCCCATAGGAAAATGGCTGAAGTGATTCATATGTAGGTTTGTGAGATTCTGATTGTTGCTTCCACATGTGTTCCATGGAAAGCTGGAAAAATAGCGTGAAGACTTGCTTAGCAATTTGCTACTAATATAGTTATAAAATGTTAGTTTATAATTTTTATGGTGTCTCCTAATGAAATATTCTGATTTTCATTGATCTTAGCCTTTAAAATATTTAGAGTCTGAAACAATTGCACAGCTGTAAAGAGACGTCTAAAACAATTAAAAGCAATACAGAGAATATATGCTTGCCATGGCTTTGTTGGTAAGAACATTTCTAAGCAATCTGATTTTCTCTAGAGGAAATCTAACCTCTAAATCACCATTTTAAGTATAAAAATAATATCCCTCTGCTTATTTTGAGAGATATTTGATACAATTTTGGGAAAGTGTAGTCGTAGACAGTATAAGTACAAAGCAGTATTGGCTTTAAGGATGGATTAATTTAAAATAGAAGATGAGAACATGGAGACATAGTCTTCAAAAGTTACTGAATTTGGCAACTGTAAATAGGACTAAGATTTATAAATCCCAACTAAATATAGGCATATTGCAGTGGCTGAAATTTTTATGCTATTTCATATATGAACAAATGTTGCTATAAAAGCAGCATATCTCCTAAAATAACTATAGCATGATCCTCGAGTCATTCCTAGATTTTTTTGTTGCTATTTGTATTTAATTATTGTTGTATTTAATCCTCAAGTAAATATTATTTGTGAAGATCCTATTCCTTATCATGCTTATGTCTGATTGCATAACAAAAACTTATCTTTTCCTTTCTATTTCATGATCCTCTATTTCTATATAAATCAAATCTGCGCATTTTTTAATGTTCTTTTATTTCCTCTATACTTATTTAAACCCAAGCTCTTAGTCAGAAGAAGGAGTACTAGTACAACTTCTTCTTCCTGTTTATACTGGATTTTTCTTTACTGCTTATATTGCCTAATTAGTTTGCTTTGGAGAAGACTTGCCTCCACACATATGTACTGCTAGTATTTTATCCAGGAACGGCAAAAAAAAAGAAACCAGTGAACCTCACTGTATACTTGATAAGGCAGAATGCTTATTCAAGGATTAAGATCATAATTTTCCTACTGGAAAGCTGCTACATCTGCTTTATGAATAGGGACAGCTGTGAGTATTTCAAGAATATGGGAAGACTGTAACTGTAGCTGTCTTTAGGAATTACTCTGTTGTGTCTTGGGAGCTGTTAGCTGCCACCAACGTGCTAAGAAGCTAGAGAAAACAAAACCGTGTTGAGCCTATGGTCTGAAGTGCCTATGTGAAGCAGTCCCACGTCACCCTAAGTGGACAAGTGGGTTGATCTACTTCTAGACCACATATAACTGTAAACTGTATGTGTACAATTAAATCTGAATCAAAGCTTCTCTGATAGGTGCCCATTATTCATGCTACATCTTGGTCCCATGGCATCATTCTGTGCATTGTGTTGGTGGTGTGGCCATGCTTGTCTTACCCCTCTGTGGGGAGAGACCCCAGCTGCATTTCTTACCTGGAGGCATCCAGCTGTCCCTGCCTGCCTCTGGGTGTCACACTGGCTCTGACAGGTTTCCTGCCTGAAATTCAGCCCCAGTTGTGGTCCTGAGGCTTAAGCTTCACTGAAGAGTTTTGGGTTTGTGCTGGCCCTTTTCCCAGCCTTGAATCTTGGTTGTGGATGATACATATAATGAATTCCTGGACAGACAGAGGAAAAAGATTACTCAGATTGCCCTTTTCAGGAACTGCCTGCTTGCAGACAATTCGTGTTTTGAATTTAATTTGGAAATCTGAATTACAGCACAGAAGAGCTTACGGGGTTGGGATACTCATAGTGAGATTTTGGGTCCATTAACCTGCTAGCTTTATACATTTGGATACTTAACTATTTTAACTTTAAAATTATTTCAAGATTAATTTTTCAAATTGCCCAGGGTGACTAAGGGGCAATGACTAATACACTATAATAGACTAATCATGTGGATGTCCTTTCCAGGCACCCAGATTTGAAAGTAAGATTCTGCAGAAATAAATGGCACATTCCTCAGTGATATCTAAAGCATTCTACACTCCACTTTTCTGCATGGCATGAAAGCCTTTACTTTGAGATATCATGTACTACAAAAGTTTAATTCCTTGATATTTTATTTCAGAAATATCAACATGGAAATATATAAAACTTGAAAGGGCACTCCTGTATCTCTGAACCTAAGGAAGCTACTTTTTTTTCAGATTCCAGTTTACAAAATTACTGTGTGGATATCTGTGTGGATAAATTAAAAGCTGTTTCTCCCATTGGTCATAATTAGCTATTCACTTCTTTTTTAATTAAAATGATTTAGCCAAACAGTTTTGCTTTCTTTAGGCTTTTCTACTAGAATAACATCTTCTTCCCACTTTGGGCTCTAAGTCACATTTGCTCAGAAATTAAACCAGATGAAGCAGGACTAGTAAAACATGTTTGTGATGTAGACCAGCCCTCTTCCCAGTAGTGAAATGCATTAATTTATGAATGAATAACATGTCTGCTGCACGCTTGGAAAAGTAACATGAGGGAAGTATTTCATGTGTTTTATCTCTTTGTGTGACCCAAGAACTGGAAAAGAGGGATCCTGACCCTTGTGACTTTACTGCTCTGAGTAGTTCACCAGTAATTTGAGACAGAATATGGAGTAGCTGTGGGAGACTGCTACGTATTTATAATGGTTTGGGAACTGTGACAGCTTCATTCTAAACAGTGATGGTCCTTTCTTCCTCTGCCTGGAAAGTTTACTTAGGTTATTTTCATGTTATTTTTCTTTTAAAAATTGCAGGACATGTTTTATCCACTTATGCAGGGTTTATAGAGATAAAATTGTGGAAAAGTAAGTCTAGGTGTTTGTTTAATGTTAGGCACTGTAAATAGCCCTCTGATTTCAAAGAGGGTGCTCAACACTGAATATGATTAAGCATGTGTGTCAGCTTCCAGGAGACAGGGGGCCAGTATGAGCTATTGACTTCTCTAGATGGTTTAACAAAATTCTGCTGCTGCTTTTCTCTGTGCATGCCTGAAATACTGGAGTCAGCAAACTGGTGGTGAACAGTGTACTATGACTGTACAGTGTAAGATAGTTAAATATTAGGATGTGTACTGCCAGGATTGACCCTCTCAGGGCCTTTTTAAATAGACCTGTGGATCTGCGTAATCCAAAAGTTTGTGATGCGTTTGCAAGATCCAAGACTGTGAACCAGGGCTGTATTTTACATGCTTATTTCAGAGATCAGCATGCAAACCGGCACAAAGTGGCCTTCAGTGAGTGCCCCATTTACCCAGAGAAAAGGCAAATCACCTTCAGCTGGCAGGCTGGCTGTTCTGCTCTTCCAGTGCTGTAAGGCCTCAGCACTTGCTGATTTGAACAATTAACTTGCTATTTCTGTATGCTGCCCTTAGTAATCATTTGCTAACAAGGGCAGCAATCATTTTAAGATTTGGGGAAAGGTGGCAAGAACAATCCTTGCTGATGCTTTTAGATCGAGGGCAACCTGCCACATCTTCATGCCTTGTGAAGTGGAAGATGGCCGAGGAGAACAGAGGGCACACACATACCATATCTGCTGCCAGTTGATATTCCAGTTCAGGGCATCTAACCTCATTTCACTGGGAAGCTAATGCAAGCTGTTCTTACTGATACGAGTACTAAAATAGGAAACTCATAATTCCCAGGATCTGGGTTGGCCTATTATGAATGTCAGACATTGAGGAGAACATTTCTTCGTAAAACTTTCATTCTCGGATTCAAATAGACTCTTTTAGCCCCTGTTCGATTCATTTTAATATGAACGGCCATGTAAGCGCTCTCAGTAATAGTGCTATCCCAATTTTTGTGTGACATTCTGTCAACGATGTACATTAAAAAGAGATTATTAAATAGATGATGCTTTTAGGTCCCCATATTTTTGCCATCTGAGGCAGGATCATTAGGTTAAGATAAGAAAATAACAGTGATCTGTAGCTATTACAGATTACTTAATGCAGTAAGGTAGATGATACCTTTTTCGAAAGAAGCCTGACAGAGGTAGAATAGTTACTGTAATTTATTTGGCAAGAAAAAACAGCATCAAGGCTTTGCAATATCTGTGACAAAAAAAATAAAATTCACTTCAGTGAAATTCACTTCAGAGAGTTGCCTGCAGGAATGGAGCATGCTGGAATGTTAAGAAATGTGTTACAAATCGTTCATGTACTGCTGGGTTCAGAAGCAGCAGCTGAGAGAGTGGCCTGTGATAGGAAGAGGTAAAATACATTCAGCTTTTAGTGCTTGGTTTACTGCACTATTAATTGAAAACATTATCACAGTTGAACCAAGTACCCCAGTGTCAGTGTGGCTGACAATAATAAAGCGAGAGCCATTTCAGTGAATTATTTCAAAACGTTCCATTACTTATTACATAGCACATTAGCTCTTGTAATTAAATTAATGCCTTTTGATTTGAGACCACTGATGTGTATATTGTGAAATCTGGAGGAAACACAAGAGAAGCTTTCCAGAAAGGGAGAAGAGGGGAGAAGAGACCTCCCAAGTGGCAGGTTGACTAAAAAGAAAAGGCAAAGCAAGACACAGATTACTAATTGCAGCATTTCCTTCTTCAAGAAGTGTGCTTTTTCCCTGTGAGTTAAAACAGGTAAAGACAAGGTTGTAATTCTTGCCCCTCAAGTGTGCAATATGAATAGAGCATGAGGCTGATCCATCATCTTCACAAGCAGCTCGCCACACTGCAGGAGGACTGGACACTGGTAAACCCAGTTTGTTGAAGGACTAATTTACATGTGTAGTAAAAACCTTTTCACTACAAGGATCCTTTGAAGTTGCTATGGGCCTAGTATCAGCTAAATGCAAGCAAGAACAACCCCGGCCAGTATGAGTTAATGTGGAGCCCAAATTTACTCCTAAATACATAAGTATATTAAATAGTTTGGCCAGTCAAGGCCCAGAAGACTGAGCTGTAAGTCTCTGACTGAAAGTATCAAAAACATTTGGGTTGAAAAAAACCTCCTAAGATCCTAAAGTCCATTTACTAAGTTACAGCCTCAAATGTAATATTAGAAATGTTCATAGGCAGGAGACATTGTCATGGGAGAGAAGGGACAGGAACTTTGGGATGTGATTTCCGTGGTTATTTATGTGTGTATACACCAGTTCCATCTATTTCAAAGCTTTCTCCATGGTTTTAGGTAATGTCCTAAGTGAGCTTTAGAGGAGCTCTGAGTGCAGGGAAGACAGACAGTGGCTGGGATTTGGAAATACGTTCAGGAGAGCAACAAGCACAACAAGTGTGGAAATGAAGGAAGAAGATCAGAAGCTGATGTTATTCGTGGAACAGAAGAGTATGGAGAGATACCTTACAGGTCCTGATCAAAGTCCTAATGAAATATTGTACTGACTCTTACTGGGAGGAGAGGGAGAGGGGAAAAATAGGAGTCTGTGGCTAGTACTAATAAAGTTGCTTAACATATTACTCATGATAACTCAAAAACTTGTGGAGAGAAATAATCAGGTGGAGTATCTTTTAAGGTATAGAAACAGAAACTTCTAGTAAGAATTAGTAGCTGTGATGTTTGTATTAGGAAGAAATTGGCCCCATTTAGACATACTGTGAAGTCATGTATTAATGAGGCTCACACCAGTCACTGTAGATAATGTCTGTCTTAAAGAGCTGACAACCTAAAGTGTTACACTGAGAAAGAGCTGACAACCTAAAGCTTCTCACTGAGAAGACAATGCACAGTGGTGATCAGCTTAGTAGTATGATTTATTAAAATAGCTCACTGTCCAGGAATCACAAAGGAAGAAAATTTGTGGGCAACTATATCCACATGGTCAAAGTTGTGAATTGCAATGAAAAACTATTTTTGTGCAAGGCAGGTGAGGAAGTGGGAAATGAGACTTTGAGTCTGGCGTCACTTACAAGGTGGTTTTACCAATAAGCATCAAAATCTGGGAAGACAAGGCTGAGGGAATTTCTCAGGGAGTCTTAAAAGCAAAAGAAAGCTGTTGAATATTTCAGGTTTGGTCCATGTGTTAAGGAAAAATTACTTTTCCAGGAAATTAATTGCTTTTACCTGCAAAACATAAATTAGTGTTCTGAGAGGAGAAAAATCTAATATTCTTAAATCTACAGCTGCTAGCA
>VWZG01004543.1:151302-171269 GCA_013396735.1 Grallaria varia
GCTAGCAGTGTTTCAGTGCTTTCTAAATAATTTTTTTTTTCAGAACGGAGCTGTAGAATTTTTCTTCCCAGACAAGCTTGCTTCTTGCACTCGAGAGTTAGGGTCTGGCATGTTAGCAATTACAAAGTTGTTGTCAGTGTCAGGAATCACTGTAGTTTTCTGAATGGCTCCTCTTCCCATCATCTTTTTTAGAATTACTTTTAATTTTCCGTTGAGTATTTTGTGTCTTCAGTGCAGTAAGAGAGGTGTCCTGTAGGACTTATGTGTGCTTCATTTAAATTTTACACTAAAAGAAATAAAAGTCTGAGTTAAGAAACAGCCAAAAAAATCCACATTGCACCAGGTCGTTAGCTGATAGAAAATGGTTTTACCAATAGAGCTACAGCATTTTACGTCAGTATCTTGACTGTTCCTGTGTTACCAAACACCCAGAGGATACTTAGAGTGAGATGAAAGAGTAGAAGACTTGGATCACTCTTCAGAAAACAAAAAATGTTAAGTAAATTGAATACTTTCTGCACATCAGTGAATTGGGGTAACTTAATTACAGAGGACTGGAAAAAACAGCTAAGCTAAAGCTCCTAAAACATTTCATACTGTAAATACTTGTATTTAATTGTCAGCAATTGTTTAATATAATTTGGGCTGTTCCCTTACGTCAGCTCTGATACTGGTGTTTACTATTCTTGGAAACATTAACTGTCCATGAGAGCTCCTCAGTTTAGGAACAATTGTGGGTGATTGCCAAGGTTTTTAAAAATCAAGAACAAATAATGAAAACAGCTATCTAATCAGAATGAAATATAAAGCAGAAAGCAAATTAGTTTTTATTTAAGAACAATATCAAGATAAAGCAAAAAGGATAATTTGGCTCTGAATTTTCTTTCTACTCTATATAACATATATTTTTATTTGATTACAAAATACCCAGGCATTATTATACAAAAACTAAGAGTTCTAAAATTTTTTAATCCATCATAGTTAGCTATTGTCTTCTTAAAGGATCTGTAATTTCTTTGTAAATTGTTTCATTCTTTGTATCAGCTGTAACTTGAGTAATTGCATTCCAGCAGCATTTCTCTAAAGAAGTACCAGTTGTTGGTCAGAATTATTCATAAACAAAAGGACTTGAACAGAAAATGGCCCAAAGGTATTTGTAAAAATACTGGTGACCCATAACACACAAAACGTAGGCATATTAGAGAAGATGCCTGTGTGGCTGTTTGGAATATCTGGGTTTCCTGGAACCTCTCCGTGGGACATGCTGCCTGAGACAGCATTTGGTCTTCAAGAGGTCAATGCATCCAGTACTTGAATACCACATCCTGTCTTCTCTGCGTGAGAGTCATAGATTCTGTAGAGCTTCCTAAAAATAGCAGTCCAAAACTTCCGCTCTACATCCTGCTGTTTGTGTAACAGGATTTTCACTCGGTTTTTCCATGCCTATGCTTTAAAAATGTATTAAGTGTAAAAATATGTGTAAAAATCTTGGAAGAAAGAAACTCACTAAACAAAATATTATCTTCAAACTGAAGTGATTTTTATATAAATAAATTTTTGGCTCTGGCCTTCCAGGACTGTTGAATCAGACATTGGTGATAAAATGCTTAGTATAAATATAAATTATAAATATCATCTATATTACATAGCTATACTTCGTCTTTCACAGTATTTTAACAACAGTGAAAGAAAAGCATGGTCTTATATATCTTGTTTTCTTTCCTACAAAGGTATACATTTGAATGAGACTTTTTTTTTGTCACTTGTATCCATATGGTGGATTAAGTTAAACTGAAACTGTCCGAGTTGACCAGTATTTTTCCTTAATCCTTTTTTTAAAATCCTTGAACAGACCTATTGGATCTTTCATCCATTACAAGTGTAGAAAAAGGCACTGCACATTGCATGGAGGCAATTTTCCTCCAAACAAAAACATTTTAAATGTGTGTATGTGTTTGTGTGTGTATTGTAGTTCATGTAACAGTAGTGAACCCTTCAGGCAAGCACTCCAAATCAGTGAGCCCAGTGCAGTGCTTTAGAAGGGGTAATTGTTGTGGGTCCCTTCGTGGGGTTTTTTTGTTTGTTCTTTGAACCAATATAATCAGAAAGAAAATCTTAATTTTCTGCTATTTTATAAGGGTTTTTTACCTCTTCTTTACCTCATACAACTTATTTTGTAGAATAAGCCTGGGGTTTATGGTGCTACTTTACTTGCTCCTTATTAGCACTTAACTGATTTTATTTTTAAATCTCTTTTACAGATGAAAGAATTCCAAACTAAGATGCAATCAATCTTTCCAGCAATTCCTAAAAATACTGAGTCCACTGTTGAATGGGAAAACTTACTTAAATCCAAGTGAAAGACACAGAGCCATTTGGAGGTGTCTCTTTCAGCAAGAACAGAAGTGTCTCCTTTGAAAAACCAAAAAGAAGACTCAGACTGAGCAAGTTACTGACTGAGTTCACTGAGCCTGGAAATGCTAGTTAACATCTGGCAGCAAGGGAATTAAAACCAAGGCAGAACAGTTTATACTGTACTTTTAAGCATGTTTGGTATAGTTGATTTATGAGAAAATGAACCCTCCAAGATAAGTTGGATTCAGCTTGAAGAAAGACTTTCGTGAAGGCTTACTGAAAAAAACTTATCTTCATTAGTAAATATATGGACATAATCTTGGGAAACTACTATCCCATCCTGCATTTCAAGAAGAATTTAATGAAGTTTCTCTAGGAAACAAAAGAACAGTACTCTCAGTGACTTGTACATGACCTATTAGAAATATAACCATTAAGTCAATTATAACAGATCTGTTGCTGAGCCTGAAGGTAAAGCATATAGTGCATTCTTCAAAAATAAAGAAGATATTTAAATTTGCAGCAGAGAAAGTGTCTAAACTAAACTATGTTTGAAGGTAAAGTTTAAAACACCCAGTATGCAAGTAGTGACCTACTGAGCTCCTCTGTAGAGCATCAGAAGAGATCTCTACAAAGTGCACTGTTTTCTCAGATTATACTTTTTTTATTGGATCCTGCAATAGTGAATCTGATAATTTGTATAGATAAATTGTATAGAAGTCTCTACTGTATCTGTATATCAATTGAAACAGTAAGTGTAAAAGATATAAAGTAGTGACACACCCAGTCTGTCCTACAGTCATATTTTCAGCCAGGAAAGTGTATGAGCAGGGCTAGTTGTTTTGTATGTTTCAGTCATTTCTGTGGCTCTTTTATACCAGGGGAAGCAATGTGACATTTTCCACTGCAGTAGTCTCATGAAGTGTGGGTGTAAACTGGAAGGAATAATGTCTTACTCAAGTGTTGTATTTGAAGAACTGAAGATCTGTAAAAGTGCAGAAATAAAAGTGCTATCAGTGAACAATCCTTTGTTGCTCAATTGTCAAGTTTTCTTATTAATTGCACACAGTCCAGTTAGTCAGTTGTCAGATTTAATAAAGTCCTCTTAAAACCTGTCTTTTGCGATTAAGTCTTTTATTCCTAGGAAAGAACATTAAAAACAGCTTTAAATGTCAGATGAATAATAGGGAAGTGTGGTTTTCCTATGAAACATGACACTAAAATAATATCTTTAAAACAATTGAAGTGTGATAGTTGACGTCTTTTCCAGAGCTTGATGCTTGTAATTCAGCATTAAATAAATTGTGGTGAATACTGCCATCATATACACATGAAAAATGATACTATTTTCATATTTCTGTTAGTTTTGTGAGAGTGGTGATACCTGTATTGCCTGCATGTAGGCTTATTAGTGCTGAGTGACCAAGCTGAACAAGTAGCTGTGTCATTAAAACTGGTCAAGTTCAATTAAAGTGAACTAAATAAATGCAAATCTCATAATGTCCTTAAGGTTACTTACTTTGAGTTTCTAAGGTGGGATTCAGGTTGTCTGTCTTTATCTAGATTAAATAACTCACCTAAATCAGTCATCTAAAAATCCTTGTACAGACAATAGAGAAAGACAGGACTGGTTAGAGAGTGGCTTGCACTATGCTGAAATGAATGGGTGTTCCTGGAATTGTACAAAGGCATCTGACCTGACCTGCTGGCTGCCTCTGAAGAGTGCTGTCCTACCCTTACTTGCCTCCCATCACCACAGTGACTGCATGTGAACACAGTTCAGGAGAAACTCAGAAGGAAAATGAGTGGTTTTCTGGCACTTCAGAGCTCTGAGGGTTAGGGAAGTGGTAGGTCTTGGCACAAGAGAACTGCCCCTTCTGGTAATGGTCATTGGATCAGTGTAACTATATTATGAAAAAAAAAAATCCCCCGTGATGGATAAAGTAAATTAAATTTGGAGGTACCCTCTAATATGGATATACTAGATGATGCTCTTCAAAAAATCCTAACATAGTGAAATATACAGACAGAAATCCTTAAAGTAGAATCATACTTACAAGGCAAGTCATCATCATGGTTAGGCTAGAAGATGCCCGTTGGCTGCGGCTCGCCAACCGGGTGAAGAGTGGCGATGAGCTTTGGTTAGGCCACCTTTTCTAGGCCCCTCTCCGTGTGGAGCAAGCAGTGCTCTCCCTAGAAAAGGCTACTTGGTCATTCAGGATGCTGCCGAACTCGACTGTCATCTCCGGTCAGTCTTGAGCGACCAATGTCCTGAACCGCCTGCATGCAGGGTTGGGTCTGCGGCTTCCAGTGCACCTTATCACCTACCGTTTCGTCCCTCGCCTGTCGCTGCAGGGCTTTTTGCAGTGCGGGTGAGTCCTTCGAGCCTGCGCAGTGGATTTTTTAGGTGAGGCGCAGCGTGCGCGGAACTGGCCCCACCCTTTAGTCCTAAGGTTCATCTGCCAGGGCCTAGCAAGCTTGGATGGTGGCAGCGAAGTCCTCAGGATGTAGGTTTAGTTAGAGTATCCTTCTCTTAGATGGATGGCCTTACAGGGCTAAGCAAGCTCCATCTGCCCGGGTTTGGAGTTAGAGTTGTCCTTCTCCTAGGATGGTTGCCGGGAGGCTGGCGAGCCCATCCTGCCCATGGACACACTTTGTCTGACCCTTCAGCTGAGACCTGACTAGGACGGGAGACCCTACCGGAGGCACAACCACCGCCAGCATAGCTCACAGCCTCATAAGGGCACACAAGCTTCTTCCCCACGACAAGGGGGTGTCCGTGGAGAAGACAAGGCAAGTACAGAGTGGTGAAATAAATCTATGGAGAGTATATGCCTGAACATTAAATATATTTCAAAGAGAGAGGAATTCATAGGTTGTCATATTCCAAGCTTTATTCTGTGCTTTTGACTGGAAATGGATTTTTCTCTAGATAAGGGTTTGTGTAGAAGAGGGCAAGCATAATGTAGGAGTAAATCAAATCTCAGTTGACATGAAAAACATGGGAGATCTTGGATATTCATTATTGCACCATGAAGCTCTCTTCACTTGGTGAACATTTCTATTGGTTTTGTGATGCTTCATTTTTTCTTTTGATGAAAATATTTGGTGAAAGGTTACTGGAAACCACAACAAAACACTGAAGGTAGAGGGGAAAACTACCTAGTGCAGTAATAGCAGCTAGATACCACAGTGTATGTAGTTTTTGAAACTGAACAAGTAAGAATTAGGCAAAAAAACAACACCAAACAATAGACATTAAAAGTATTAAATACAAGTAGTGGATACTGGCACAAAAAAAGCTGGTGGATCAGTGGATCCCTAAGTGCTTGCTTTTATTTAAAAACTTGCTTACTCTCTTTCTGCGTCAAGGGATTATAAGAACAAAACATGGAAGAAGTTTATTTTCATAATCAATTTTTCCTGTGCAAAAATTTACACTGAAGTAAGGTGACGTTTGCAACATTACTATTCAAAGCGGATAATGTAGGATAGCTACGGGAAGTTTCAAGTTGGTCCAAGTTACTCTTCAGCTGATCTCTGTGTTTCATTTCCACTGATTTTTCTCCAGCTTTCTGGTCATAGTTATAGGAATAATGGAGGCCATGTATGTTCTTAAAATTAGCTTGTAGACTAATGCTTAATAATCCATGGGCCCCCTCCATACTAATATGAAACAGCCATGGGCAACTTGGGCGCACTGCTCCACCGTTCTCCTGCTTACAGAGAGAACCTCCACAGTACCCCCAGCCCCAAAGTCAGTAACAGTGTCTTTGGTGTAGAAGGTTGGAAATGAAAACAAACTGGAAGTGTTTGTTTAAGTTGGTCCACTGTCCACTCTGACAATAAATGTCAGGGGCTTTTGCTGTGATTTTTGCCACCTGCAGCATCTCCTGACTTAAGCCAGACTCCAAAGAGCTCATTGTTTTAGAAAATTCAGGTCACCTAACATACACACAGAACAGAGTAGCCTTCAATATTTAGGCTGTCACTCAAAAATCTCCAGTTAAATGCCTGAAACGCAATTAAGGTTGAAGAGCTGAATCAACACTGCAAGTGTCTAGGGTGGTGACTGCTGAATTTCTAGGCATTTCAAACCTGATAGGCCAGAAAACAATCCCATCTGGGTAAATGGCCTATTTTAGCAATCAGGATTAAGCTGACAGAAGTTTTCTGCAATTTGTCTATTTCTTTAATAGTGGGGACATATTGTTAAATTAGTTAATGGGAGGAAAAAACATTTAACAGCTAATGCGGTCCTTTATGTGGTGTACCATCTGTGTATTGTGTGCTGAATGTCCCTGGCTGTGGGAGAGAGGAAATCATGAAGAATTTCAGCCTTGTCTTCTTTACTGTCATTATCTTGGGCAAGTACGATAAATAATCATATTTATATTCTGAAACATATACAGCTTAAATCAACCTATTACCCAGGAAGACATTCTTCACAGACTTTGGAAAGCACAAAAAAGACATTATCTCCCCATAAGCAATATATTTCATGGGTGCTGAGCACTAGAAACTTAGAATGGAGTGAACAAGACAAGTTATTTTTCCTTCCACATCTAAATAAAGCTATTTGCAGAGACTTTAGTCAAGCAGATTTGGGGACTAATCCTGAGATTCTGGAAGGAGCAAATCAGCTTTTGTAGACTGTTGTGCAGAAAGTGTAAGAAATTTTTAATCCTCCATGTCCAAAATTTATCAGTTTTATTTGATTGAACACATGTTTCTGTGAAAGACGTTTTGCCATTAATTGGAGCTTCAAGATAATCAGTTCAATTATTCATCAGCCTAACAACTGGGAATCCTGCTCTCCTTCAAGTCTGAGCTGCTACTCTGACCGTCAGCAGAGCAGGAAGGAGATAGTTAACAATGAACAGTTGGAGTATGGGCACAGTTCTTCCCCTATGACTTCTAGCCCTCACTCTAGCTAGCCCACACTCACCTGCCAGCATAAGGCTTTCCTGTCCCAAGGGAGGAGGTGCAGCCACCACTCACTCCAAAGAGTTTAAGCAGTGGGTGCCACCCGCTCTGCAGCGAACCCACCAAGTCACAGGAAAGTTTCCCAGACCAAAGCTCTGTTGCGTATGTATTGTTGAGCAACACGCAGGAACAGCATCTGCCTCATTAGCTCCTGCTGAAGCTGTTTCATTCAATGTAAATAACACAGCAGTTATTACATTGGAGAGAAAGAGAAAAAAACTGAAGAACTCATACAACAATTTTGTGGCCCAGATATGCACTTGGGGTAGGAAAGGATAAAGTTCAAGAATAATTAACATAGAGGGGGGACAGCATTAACAGTGGAGTGGGATGCCTCCTGTGTTGGATATGCCCCTGGAGAGCCTCCTGGGACACAAAGACCTATTTCAAATTTAATGCTTCCTGCTTTGCTCTTCCTTACAGAAAAGTAAATAACTCAGAATGGGAACATTTACTTTCATGGTTGGTTGGATTTTTCCAGTGCAGAAACATTTCCTGAATTCTCTGCTAAAAGAAACATTTTCACCACAAGACTGAACTCATTTTTATTGTGCACGACTGGACTTGATTTGCATTTGTCTCTTCAGTAAAGTCTCTGGAGTTCTTGTGAGCAATAGCAACTGATTAAACTCAATTCCTGATTCTTATCCTTCCCCTTGGCTATTGGGCTATGACTTCGTATTGATAAAATGTACTGTACAGGTTATTGTTCTCTACTCTGCTTGGCTACACAGCTTGTTTACTACTTGACACAACTTACCTCAAGAGTACTGTGGAGATGATATGGAGAAAGTCTGGGATCCACTCACATATCTGGGTCTGGTTCATTGTTTTCATACTCTCTTGGTCTACAGAGACATATGTTGATCCATACCAGTTCTTTATTACTTCCCCTTTCATTTAGATCCTTTTTTTATTTAAGAAAGAATGAAAAAAAAAAAAAAGACAAGTGATTTTAGATATGTGGATTTTGGATGCTTATAGTGAGAGCTTTATTGATAATGGGTAGACAATACTAACAAATACTCTTTTTCAGCCCTTTAAAGGAGAAGGATTTTCAGATTGGGCATACAGGGTTATCTGGTGCTTTTAAAAAAAATTTTGTCTTGCTACATTATGTAATGTATTTGTATGTTCTGTGTTACCATAGTGTGGCTCTGTTGTTGAATTCTGTTCTTATGGGTCACAGGTTTATTTCTATGTAATTTATTAGAATTCACGATGAAGTAAAGAAAAATTACTGCAGTGATCCAGCTGAAAAGTAAAAGTTCACACACAAATCAGGGATGACTTACTCAATGCCAAGTACTAATTTGATATTAAAGTACAAAGCAATCAAAACTAGTATTACTTGCAGCCAATGCTTTTCAATGGATGTACTGAATTTCTGTTCCCAATTCCTGTAGATACTTGCAGAAGCACGCATTGAAATTCTCAATATTAAAACAGTTAAGTGAAAAATAAAGTGTGTCTTAAAAAAAATATACCACAAATTTTATAATAAATTAATCTGATTTTTTAGGCCAATTGCTGCTGTGACTCACAAATTATAATAACTTTGCTAGCAGACTGACATGTCACAATAGAAACACGTTTTAAGCTGGCTGTTTCCGCTAGGTTGTTAAGCAACATTTTCCTCTCTGAGAGTTACTGCTCTAGACCCTCACTGACATTTAAAAAGACCAAAAATTTTCTGTGCACCAGCTTTTTTTTTTTCTTCTGGCAGATACCGAGTGTTGGAGAAGAGCTTTTTGAGTCCGTGTCCGAATCCTGTGGTCCTTGGTTGGCCTGACCTCAAACCACTTATAACATGGTGGCTTTTGCTAGGGTTTTCTTTTAGGTTTTGCGTTTCTTTAAAGCTGAGACTTTGAAGCTCAAAATCCTCAGAAGGAACAGAAAGAGAAACCTCATGCAAACAAATACTACTGATCTTTATGCAGCTTTGATCTCTTATATATCTATAGGGCCTTTCATCATGAAGAAGCCCGATAAGATTCATAAACTGCCTTCAAAGGGAAATATCTTATCCTCTATAGCACAATGTGCACACCACTGAAAACCAGCCTTCAGAGTAGATGATGACCTGTAGCATGATGCATATTAACTGACAGTAGGGAAATAATTAACAAGTACAGAAGAACACATTATTTGGCAGGATCTGCAATGCCAGAGAAAATAGTAAAGACCTCAGATTTTCAATCATGTTTATCTAAACTGGAAAGAGAGGCATTGTTAAGGAACTAAGGGAAATACAAGGGCAGCCTGACAGCATGTTATCTCAGTCCTGGTCACTGCCTCAGTTCCAGTTAGCCACTACGTGTGGTCAGTTTGAGACTGTCCACATCCCTGGAATCTATTGCCCTGTAAGGAATTCCAAGAGGAAAACACACAAGGTCCTGGTAGTGTCTGCACATGTGAGCATGCGTACATACATGCACAGTGCAGTCACTGAACTCTCAGCTCACACGAGTGTATGTAGGAGAGGACTGACTAGGCAAGCTGCTCCAGCCCTGTACCACCTTGGGTCTCCCCAGCTACCCATGCAGCAATTACCCCAAGGCTCCTCTACCCTCCAAGACCCTGCAAGGCAGAGAGTACATGTTAAGAGATACGGTGGTGAGCAGAGGAAAGAATCTAATCACAAGGGGCAGAACAGCCTTTTGTGAACCATTTCAAACTCCTGGATGCAACAACCCCTACTGCTGGGGATAGCTCAGCAGGTGTTTTTGTTACACCTATCAGCAGGTGCCAGTTATGCCAACCTATCTTCAGGACAGAAGCTTCTGCATCTCCTCTTAAAATGCACTGGTACCCCAAAAGACTTTTGCTCAGAAAATTTTATAGGCACATTTCTGTTCCCTCTCCAGATTTCTCTTGAAAGGCCTGGCCTTAGGAAACCTAGCTGAAACAGCTCTTCTCCTTCCTTGCTGTTAGACAGAATCTTTGATTAACTGAGCTTCCAACCGCCTGGAAATTGCAGGCACCCTTGAAGACTTTCAGGTAATTGCAGTCTCCACTGTGTTTCAAAGCTAAGGCTTAGGTTACTAAGCCGTCTCTATAATGTCTGATCAATGAAGTGGTCAATTAGGAATGGGAAAATGAGCTACGGTACAGCAAGTGGAATGGTTAATGACCTAACATGGAGAAGTCTCTTAATCTCTGGCTCCCATGACTGCATGCTGACCTGCTCCCCCACAAAGCTAGCAGGGCCCTAGGAAGTTGAAAATTACCATAAAATAGAGAACAAATGGATACTGGGTAAAAATCAATTAAAACTAGAGGTATTGTAAAGACTCAGAGTGGGCTCAGGAAAAATTCCAAGTGTTTGTTTAACGGATCTGTGAGATTGTTTGCCCTGGTAACTGTGTCTCTGTTTGATATGTATGAGGCTTTGAATATTTTATAACAGTGATGGCTGTGTTCACTTAAAGGCAGCTGCTTAAAAAAATTAAAATTCCAGAAAACACTTTGTCTTTCAACTCAGCATTATGTAATGTTTCAGGCTTGATACCTATTTTCTTTGAAGGCTTTTCCTACTGATAACATCAGAAGTGTCACCCCGGAAAGATGTTTCATCTGAAAAAAAGAGGGTTGTTGGGACCTAAAGGTTTTGTTTTGTTTTCTTTTTTTTCTTTTTTTTTTTTTCATTTCACTGACAGATAATGAGTGTTAATGTTTCACTTGAAACAAAAAAATGATAGCTGAATTGGAAGAGTGGTAGAGAGGAGTGCACTGGGGAACACATTTGTGAGCCTGAGAAGGCCAGGCAGAAATTCAGAACATCACATCTTAACAGAACATAATGTACTCCAGAAAGAGTAGAGATAATGTATCCTAATGTATTCAATATTTGCCTTTGATGTAAGCTTAAGCATTATTCCATATGTTTTACTCCATCGCTAAATTAATTTTCGTTGGAAACCATCATACATTAATTATCAAACATGACTAAGCTCCAGCTCACTCGTTTTCCTAGGTTATTTGATGTCTGCTGTGAGACAGCTACATTGCAGAATTTTGTTTTTAATAGCTGTGGCTAACATGTTAGCAGTGACTCTGCCAGATTTGCCAGCCATCAGGCACAAATACATCTCAACTGTCCAGGGAGGAGGCTGTGTAGGAAGTGAAATACCTGAGCCTCATCAAACACTTTGCAGATGCATGCACACGGTCTTCTTTAAAACAAAGTAGAATAAATGAAAATCTATTTTTGCAGGGAAAGAAACAAGTCATGTGGACCAAGCATTTTATATTTTGCATGACAACTCCTGCAAGCAAACACTTGTAAATAATGCAGAAATTTCTTTAAAAAAAAAAAAAAAAGAAATTTCCCAGTATTACAGACCACCTCCTGACCAAATGCTTTACTTTGTTTTGAACAGCTTCTATGTGAATTTTCAAGAACATTTTAAATAATAGATGTGCCATAATTACAGCCTGTGTTTCTTATGAGAGGGGGTTTTACTATTCAGATCTTGTCATTTTAAGATCAAAAGATTTCTATTTCAGAACTCTCATCCTTGCTGAGCTCTAGACAGACAGAATACTTCGTGAGATGCCAGATCCTTAGCTGTTGTAAGCTCTCTTACCATTAAACTAAATAAGTGTTCCTGAAAAATCCTTTATTACACAAGCAGCTTATTGCAGTATTGCCCATGCTTCTTTAATAGAGAAGCCCACATTCTCTCTGAAATAATCTAGGGACCATCTTGTGTAAGTGAAACTAGAGTGGTTTTCATCTAAAGAAAACTATAGAAAAACTTGAAGTAACAGTAGAATTTTAGGGTTTTTTTCTCTTTGCTTACTTAATTGTGGGTGTATGCAGTTTTTTGCAATGTTTCATCTTGTCTTGTTGATCACTGGACATCCCTGAGTTGAGTGGTAAGAATATATCTCTACAGTCAAAGAAACGAAGGGAAAAAATTATACTTCAGATTTTCTGAAGTTTTTCTTTGTTAATTCATCATGATAAACTAAGTTATAACATTCTATCACAAACTAAAGGTTCATAAATTTAGACTGTTGTATGAAAAACAGCTCATCCAGTCTGCCCCATTGGCCAGATGCCACTACTTACAGGTGGGGGAGGCAGTGCTCAGATAGTGACAAGGGAATTTACACAGCTCATGTCTGGCTGTTACATTCAAGGCTAAAAGCAGTCTGAGTACAATAACGTTAAAAATCATACAAACGGCAGGAGCTTCAGCCCAAGTATTTTCAAGGACTAACATCTCTCAAGGATGATTACTTCCAGGTTTAGGCTCTGATAGAAAAGATGGGTTTAGCTAGAAGGGAGATGTATTAGTTTTACTTCTGACCTGTCTCTACTGATGTGCCAACCATTTGCTTATTCCTATTACAACTGCTTCTAGCTTCCCTCGGGGCTGGGATGGGACATTCATTTAAGGGGATACTGTTGCATGAGAAAGTAGCACATGAGCATCTTTTTCCTGCAGCCACATCCTTTGCCATCCCCCCTCAGCTGAGCTGGCAGCATCAGCTGTGCCACTGAGTGACAGTTCAAGCTGAAAGACAATTTCTCCCAAAAGGATTTTGTCTCAGTTGCTCTGGTTCATGACCTAGGGCATCACGGTTCCCCAGCTTGTGCTGGCACAGTGTATACGGTAGAGGGCGGGGACTAGTTTGGGGCAAGCAAACCATGATCTCAGTGAATATAGATCTGGGCTCTTTTATTGTGAAAACTGTGACCTTAACAAACAGGAAAGCACTTTACAGTTACTTTCATTACAGTTACTTACTTTAAATTCTGCAGGAAATTCTGCAGGTGTTAATCACTTTTTACCAAAACTTCCAGTCACGGGAATCAGTCTGAAACACTGACAAAGCTTGAGCCAGTGAAACATAAAGCTTTAGAAGAAGGGTGAATTGCAATAAAGTGGGAAAGACAGGAAAATGACAGAGATACAATAATTTTCAGAAAATCTTGAAATATAAATCTGACCAAAATATTATGTAATGAACACCAGAATCTCATCCTGTAAATCAATATTTGGAATTAACTTTTATTTTTTTTTATTGTCCTGTGGGCCATCTGTTAGTGTTATTCCACTTTCCATTTAAAAAGCCATTTCAACCTTAGCAGATGCTCAGTTTTTCTACATGTATGTTTTGTAATTCCTCTCAAGTCTACAAACGGGCTTTGTACTCTCAGAACTACAAGTTTTCTTATATTACCTCTACAATGGCTTAAGATCCTCTTAAAATTTGAATAGAAAGCTTCTATTAACATCTTCCTTCTTCGAGGAAACAGTATTCAAACATCTTCACAAAATGGCCTTTGCAGTTATCCCTAGTGGGCAGTAGCTATAATCCCTGGAGTTCCTATTCATTCTGAATTATAAAATTGAAAGCCTTAACTATCTCTACTATAACCCTTCAGTTGTCAGAAAAAAAAAAAAAGAAAAAAGTTGTCTATTCACATGGTAGGGAAAAATTTGAGAAAGGGACATTTGTCTGATACTATGCGCACTTGGACTGAAATAGTTTTTCCACTATTTTTGTGTCACATGATAGAAGTCAGCATGTGTGGTTAATAGTAAAACAAGTAAGAGAAGTATCACACGAGCATTTTGCATTCTGCTAGCCAATTGAACATGAAGGGTGTGTGCCTCCCGTATAGTAGGGAGAAGATGCAAAAGGTCAAATGTTTGTCTGGCATATATTGCAGCACAATTTCCTGGCATTCATAAGCTTTACATTTTCTAAAGTAGTCATATACCTGTCTCCTTTAATATATCTATCATCATTTTCTCTTTCCCGTCCCTAAATTCTCTCCTATTTTATTAAATAGTTATACAGTTAAACTTTGTACCTGTGACTGGTAGAAGGAATCAGGGTAGCAGCAGCTGAGGAAAGAAGAAATGGATGTTTGCAATGGGCAAGGAATGTGGATTAAATTATGGCATCAACAAGATGAAAATCCTTAGTAGAGCAGCACATGAATGTGAAAAATGGTGAGACTAAGGACACTATCTCTTCCTGAAGACTCACTGATGTACTAGAAGAAAAGGTGTTCAGAGGTTATGATTTTTCTGCCTGGTCAGAGACACTGGTATGTTCAATAGAACAGATACAAGAGTGGGAGTTGCTCAGTTATTAGGTGGTGCTGCAGATTTCTGAAGAATACTGCCTCCTTGGAAGGAATATTCTAAGGGATAAATTTGAACCCAGCCCCAGAAGCATTGCACTCTTCCATCTTTGCTATCTAACAATTAAGTTTTCTTGAGAACAACTTGCTTCCAGCCCTTTGCAGCTCTTAGCTTCCTTATCTTTGCTTTGTCCTTCTGCTTTCCCAAACAGATGTTGTTTTGATTGGCTCAATAGCTAAAATAGCACAGCCTAAAACATGGTTGGCATATACAAGCTCTCTCTGACCCTTTACTTGTTGGTGGGTTTCAGCCTTCCCGCTTGTTTCTGGATCTGTTTCTATCGCCGCTGCCACTGCCAGCAGGTGCATGAGGGGGGTTTGCAACCTGTGCAGAGCTGAAGTGAACACTAAGAGAAGTGATGAGGAGAGCAATTTTAGCTATGAATATCCTAATGAAGCTCCTGTGCTGACCTTATACTCTTCTGATTAAGCAAATATGCAAATGCAAGGCAGTTCAGAACTGGATTAGCATTCAAAGGTTTTTAAAAAGCTACTGTGGCTGCATGCAGAATGACCTTTAGGCCTGCTCAAATCTGCTAGAATGCAGATGGGGAAAAAGAAAGACATTATAAATACAGTAGAACTTGCAGCCACCATAAAATGTGCCACAGAAGAAAAAGAATATCCAGATCAGGGTTTTGCAGCTGATCTGGTTATGGGGCAGGCGATTATTTTGCATCATACTTGGGGATGTCTCTTCCAGTACCTCTAAAATCCAAGTTAGCTCAGCAGTTGGTTTGATCATAATCCTGCAGGTTTTGTACTTCAAAAAATGAAAAAGGAAAGCTGGTACATAAGGATCCAAATCTGTGTCCCAACAGTGTTATCAAGATTCAGGGAGAAACAGGAAATTCAGGGCAAGTAGGAGACATATCTCAAATTCACCGGAGGCCCATTCAACACAACGCTCAGGAATCTGCTCTTTCCACCAGTTGGTGTTCAGGAGGTGAGCATTCAGAGTTAAATCGTCAATTCCCTTTAATTAAAGAAAATTTCTACAGTGAGGAGATACTGCTTTAGCAGTGTTAGATGCTATGGCATATACATCACAATTCAAAACCACAACCCGGGCTGCGGTTTTAAGACTGGGTATCAAGATCCACAGATGCTGAAGGTTCTTCTAATCTTGTACTACAAAGAAGAGGGTGCTGATATGGAAAACCACCAGATAAAAGTGGTTAAGAAATACTGGCAATTTACAGCGAACTGCTCTCACTACAAATGTGCACCTTATTTCTAGGAACACAACAGTGGAAGAGACCTCCTAGGTTCTCAAGACTCTGTGATTGCAAGGACTGTGTTATATTCTTCACTTCATAAATTAGGGGTTCAGTTGCTGCTGTTCTCACTAAACCCACTGAAAGCCTGTTCCAGAATGAGCTTCCCTTATAACTGAGAACTGCCTTCTGATTTCCAGGCTAATTGTATTCATAGGTACCTTTCATCAATTTGTTCAGAAAAGTGGCTTTGTTTAATTACTTCACAATGCCTATATATCAATATTTTTATTTGCTCCCATGTAGAATACTGCTTGAAAAAGTATTTTAATAAAATATTTTGACAATTTAATAAAGAAGCAGGAGGATATTGTAAACCGGATGAGGTCATCTACTGGTATAAACTGGTTTGACTTCCATGCTGGTGTGTATTGCCTAGGAATTTAAAAGAAACTTCTCGGGTGTTTTTATTTCAGTTTAGACAAGATAACAAATATATGTGCTAAAAGGCTATCAATACATCCATAACAAACACACCTTTGTGTAACATTTCTGTCATTTTTTTATCAGAATTTTTTTGAAAGAAATACTGAACACTGAAACTTGCAAATAAAGTTTTCCTATTCTGATTTCCTCCAATATTTTGTTAAAAATACTTCTTTACTCCTGATCACATTATATCCCCATGTCTTAATGTAGCATGTCTACTACTATTTATTTTTCCATCAATCAACTCCATGATTTTTAATTTGAACGTCATTGTCAAATGCATGTTTTTTCCCAATGCATATTGGAGGTTCCAGGACTTCTTTGTGCAGTTGACAGCAAACCATTGTAATACATTGTTTTATTTTCTTGCTTTGGAGATAAACAATAAAGATCAAATTTACTGCAACTCAAAATACTATAAAATGTTCACAACAATTTGTCCAAGTTACAGCTGAAAGGCTTAAAATACATCTTTTAAATCTCAGCAGGAATTACTGTAAGTTTTTTAACCTACTGTTCCTTTGCATGTGCTGGTTATTTTGGGAAGGTTCAAGAACTTGTTTTTCAATATTTTTGTAAATTGAAGGAAAACAAATATTTTGATAAAGAAAACAAAGACACTTAAAACAAATAACATGAAGCTATAAGGGAAAGTAGAAATAACTTTGTTCCTAATGATGATAGAACACATTTTTTCTGCAATTTAAACCCCATCAAGCTTTATTTAGAACTCAAATAATAAAAAGCTCCATATTTTATGCCATTTTAAAATGACAGGCTTCATATGGCCTCTGAGAAAAACTCTAAAATAGCACAGGCTGATTCAAAATAAGATCTGTGAGAATGTTGACTGCTCTGTGCTTATCACAAAATGTGAAACTGAATTTTTTTACCTTTACAACATACAGTAAATATCCTGCTTTATTTCTGCCCAATATCCTATGAGCCCTTCTGCTTATGAAGTCTGCAAACCAGAATCAAACATTCCTTTATGAAAACAGCCTGCACTTTAAGAAAGGGGGAAAAAAAATCAACAAAGCTTTATGAGACATAATTGGGATCAACAGAAATTACTGTAATTTTGAGATATGTTCTATAGGTTTTTAAACCACCCTTTAGTATTTGGTACTAAAGGCATAATTATACATTAAATTATAGCAGATGGCATCATGTAGAAGTATAATTTGTTAATATATTCTGCTGGGCTTACCCATCAAGGTAGTGCAAATTGGCATAAATTACACTTTCTTTTGGCTCTTTGGCATGTTGATTGCATTGTGTTACATTCTTTCACAGCTCTGTTCTTACCCTTTAAACTATGACTAACGAGTCATGTTGCATAAACTTAATTCAGGAACAATGAAATCTTTGAATGCCAGAACTACAAACCCAAATGCCCCGTACTAATCTTAGAGAAAAGTCCAGTCAGCTTATTTTTCTCCTGAACTAGATAGTCACCCTGTAAAGAACAAGTTGCCAAGAAGACAGACCGAGGACCGATTTAAGAGAAAAAATGAAAACTGTACATGAAATTAGACCCAAGCAGATCCTTTCTGTGCAAATCAAGAAAGATGCAGGGAAGTCAGCACTTGGATCAGCTTCTTCTGTCAGTGCAGGGCTGAGATGAAGGTCAGAATGGCTCTGTGCAGTGTCACTGCCATGCAGGGGTTCTTCTGGCAGGCACAGGTCGCCTTCGTTGTCAGGACAAAGCTCAGGCAGCCACATTATCCAGTTTAATTGAATCTGAGGTTTTGAAAACAGCTTGGTGCCCTGTATCACCCAACTGCTACGTGCCAGTAGCCCTCTGTGTCTGCAGACAAGTAACTAAACTTCCTGTCACAAAACCCCTCAGCAGCAGAGGAAAAGAGCAATGCACTTGGACTGCAGAAACCTGCCTGAGAGGTAATCACGCCTTGCTTTGTTCTTAGAGCCCTGAAAAGAAGTCACAGGTATCTCCCAGACGTCATATCTCCCAGGGGAAGGGCAGCCAGGAAAACACTGTAGCTGGTATTCAGTGCAAGCAAACTTGGGAACCAGGACAGCAACCTGATTTTCCTTTCTCACCTCTAGTGAGCCTGGGAAGTTACTCGGAGGAGTAACATTGGGGATAAATAAGTTGTAGCGTGGCAATTGTCCAGGAGAGGGCAGCATCCGTATAGGGAAAAGTGCCGCTCTCCAGCTGCTTCCAGCACGGGACTCTCAGCCTCTTCCCTTCTTACTAATTCATAGCTAAATAAACGTATCGTCCGAACCTGTACACTTAATAAAACATGGAGTGGTACGATATAAAAAACGCTAAGTCAAGATTAAAATTTTTAAATTAAAATTATCAGCAATGAAATAATAGATATTCCAGAATTAAAGTTGAACTCTCTCCGTATCTTGCATTCTGCGTATTTTACAACACAGGCAGTGTTATAACATTGATTACTGCAATGATTAAATACAGCTAGTTTAGGAATGGGTAAATCATTCAATCCCAGTGAGGGAGTAGAACCTCAGTTCAGAAGGTCTTGATCACAGAATCAGAATATTTTGAGTTCTAAGGGACCCCCAAGGATCATCAAGGCCAGCTCTTAAGTGAAATGCCCATTCAGGGTTCAAATCCAGGACCTTGGTGTTATTAGCACCATGCTCTAACCAACTGAGCTAATTTTAGTGTGTATGTGTATCTATATAGTATGGATATAAAATCAACAGGTTCCAGCAGACACACACCTTACCGGCTTTGTTAAGTATTTCTGAGCCCTTGACTTTAAAAAGTGGAGTGGGGAAATAGTCTATCTGTGCAAAAGCAGGTCAATTAGTATAATTATTGGAGCCTAATCTTTTCAATTTTTGTTTGGTGGTGGTTGTTGTTGTTGCAGTTTCATTCTTTCAGTAATCTAATTTAGTTGCATTAATGTAAGGTGCCTGTGAGAAATCTGCCCATGTTGAGAGGCTGAGCCATACTGGGGCTCCATGGTTTATCTGTGGTATTCCTTCTTTCTAGCTATCCCTTTGCCTTAATTTACAACATGATACTGCTTACCTTTTTGAACAGGGTGGTGCCATTCACTATAAAGACGCTGGAAGACTGGCAAGTAGTTAGGATATTGAGTCATAATTCAGAGATGATTAATCTACAAGGTTGCTACCCTTTCCAAAACGACTGTGATTAGGAGAACAAGAAAGAGCTTGGGAAGTGATGCCACATAAACAGAAATTAAAGAGACTGCTGGAAGCAACAACCCTGTTTTAAGATGCTGAGTTAACTCCATGACTTTTAGAGTGCACCTGTAACTGTGGGAGACACATCTTCTTTCACAGATGTACTCCATGGTAATGGGTAGAAACTGATTGAGAACAAATGTGTGAATTTTATATATGGTTTGTGTGACACTGACCTTGTGGGGTTTGGCAAACTGAAAAATCAAGGTACGTCATGCAACATGTAAATGAGAATATAACATACAACAGATTTCTGCTCTGTATCTTTTTGATAAAAAAGATATTGACATAGACACTAAAATTAGCTCTGTTGGTTAGAGCATGGTGCTAATAACTCCAGAGTTCTGGGTTTGTTCCCTGAATGGGCAATTCACTGAAGAGTTGGACTTGATCCTTGGGGGTCCCTGGCAACTCAAAATTAAATTACCTGTTTAGATAATCCTTCAGAATTCAGAAAAATTAAGATCTACACACTTATAATTTATTTACAAATCTTTCTCTGAGAAAAGAGAAAAAACTCAAACCAAACAACCAACCAACCA
>VWZG01004544.1:0-107718 GCA_013396735.1 Grallaria varia
AAACAGAAAAAAAAAACCAAAAATCCCAGCTGAAGCTCATCAGGCAAGGAGGAGCCAAGGCTGTGTGAGAGGAGGAACAGCTGAAGATGACATAAGCTTGTCAGTTAGAACTTGGTGGGCCACCCATGAAACACAAAACAAACGATGTGCATAGTTTCACCAGAAATACAACACCTTTAAAAGCACATCTAGTTCTGTCCTGGAGTCAGTGCTCACTTTATTCACCGGGCTCACCTCCCCTCTGGTGCCTACAGCCTGCTGGAACAACTGCTTCACAAGTAAAAAAAAAAAAAAAAAAAAAAATCCAACAAAAACCCAAACAGCAAAAAAACCCTCCAAAAAACACAACTAACCATTACCCACCCCCCAAAAAAACCCAAAGAAACCAAACCATTAAGTAGAAACAAGGCCATAAGTCCTGTCTGAGTTCTGACATCACATGATGACCCACCTTCTCGCTGTGCTCCTCTTATCTCTTCTCTTCAACTCTTCCTTATATCCTGTCCCACTGACAATTACCAAGAAATTGTTTACTAAAGTCATGCAGATACACAGGGAGAGCTGAACTGTTCCAAAATTGTCACTTCCCACTGAGCAAACCATCTAGTGTCTAGTGACAGGTCAATATTAGCATTCATGCAGGCTAACTTTGAGGCCCAGTGTCCCTAGGGATCTAGGGTTTTTTACTCTCTCAACACTATCCTTCTTGCTATCTTCCCTGACTCATGTGAAAGGCTCCTCTTTTTCCAGAGGCTCCTGAGCCCACTAATGCTTATGGGATTTCCAAGGTCCATATTGACATACCTTCTTATTGTGCATTGTTTTCCCATAAGCGCCTGAGGCTGCTTTACCTCGACTTCTGATTGGATTAACCTTCATCACATTGTGCAGATGGTTGTAGGTTGTGTACCACCTGTGGGGAAAAAATTGCCACAGTTCTGCATAGAACAACCCAATAGACAACACCCTAAAACAACCGGACAAGAAGTACCCCAGAATGAGAGAACCTGAAGCAGCCTAGAAAAGAGGTGTGTCAGTGCTCAGTGTTAGAGAGATGTCAGTGTTCTCTGTAGGAGTCCTTCATCTTGTGGCTTCTGGTTTTTCAGTTTGAAGATGGGATGCCATCTCTGTTGCGGCCTTCTGGCACAGGCAGGAAGACGAGAGAGGTGAGAATTTTACCCCCAGGCTCAATTCGATTCGCTCGCACAGCGGACTACAGCTCCCGGCGGGCCGTGCTGGCGGCGCCGCGCCGGGCGCGCCCCTGGAGCGCTCGGCGGGCCGAGGCGGCCGCGCGGGGCTGTGCGCCAGTAGCGGGATGTACGCGCCGAGCTGCCGGGGTCTCTCCCGCGCGGGACGGAGTCGCGGGAGCGACGCTGGACGGCTTAGGTCTCCGTCTGGGCGCCCGCATGGAGCTGAGCAGCGCAGAGGCGGCGTCCACGCGCTTCCTCGGCCTCACTCAGCGGTAAGGGAGGCGGCGGCCGTGCTGGAGCGCGCTGTGGCCCCGCGCCGGCCATGGCGGAGAGGCGGCCCTTGGCTCCGGTCGGCCGGGGCCCGGAGCGGCCGCGCCAAGGGCCGGGCGGCCCCCGGTCAGCGCTGCCACAGCAGGTGGCACGAGTGGAGGCGGACGAGCCTCTTCCGTGTCGGTTTGGCAGGTTATTGAGCGTTTCGCTTTTGCAAGCAGATCCTGTTGGGATGTCTCTGCAATTACCTGATTGTCGAGTGCGCTTACATGACCGCTTCTTAGATGAAAATAGGTTGAACGATACTGAGAAGTAAAACATGCGCAATTTACGGAGAACGGCGAGCCCCAGGGCTGTGTTGCTGTGATCGCACAGGTGCAATCTGCAAACTCGCCCCCTTCTGCCACTGCCCTTCCGCCCCCAAGAAAAGGGCTTTCCAGTGTCGAACTGCTAAAAGACAAAACCGGTGATTTGACACGAGGATCCTATAAAAGTCTAGATTTAGATCGGCAAATACATTTAATTGCTTTGTTGTTCGACGTCCCGGGCTGTTAAAGCTTGTAGGAGCTTCTGTTGAAATGGGAGGAAGCCGGTCCTGTCTCTGTCATTACTGTTGGTTTATACAACAGCACCTGTTTCTAGGCAAATGGCAGAGGCAGGTGTGGTGTACTTAGGTGCTGTAGAAATACGTGTAAGCTGGTTTTCTTCAGGTCAATAAAGGCTTATCTGTGCTTAAACACTTTGCAATATAAGTATATTTTAAATTATTCAGCTGAACTGATCTGAGCCACTGAGGAGCTAACATCTTCAGTGCTGGGCAATTCACCTTAATTGGATGAAAGCTACTCTAAAACTGTCAGGACTGGAGCAACAGTTTTTCTGATATAGATCAGGTTAGGACTGATGAAGGACGTAATTCAATGAAGAAAATTAATATGAACCGGTGATGTTAATCATAGTGTATTTTTAAAATTCGCTGGTGTGGTGTGACAGAGTTGAGTACATATCTTGGTGGTAACCAAGAACAGAGAGCCAAAGAGCTATGCAGGCATGAATTCATTAGGGAGTATATGCACTTCTGCAAGTAGTGTGATAATGTAAGTCTTACCTATGCATAAATTCAGGCTAGGATGCCCAACTTTAATAAGGTTGTCTGTGTAGTGTTTATGTTGTTGTGAGATTCTGCTTTAATTACTTGATATGAAGCAGATGACATCATATGAAGTAGTTAGGTTGAGAAGAAGCAGAGAAGCTCTTGGGTATAATTCTGATTTTTAAAAGGACTGCTACTATGTTTGAAAAGTAGGTGTCTTTTAGGTAGTTTGGGGACACAAATGGATTAGAATATTAATGTTGAAACACTCCTATTTTAATCATTTAGTCAGATATACTCCAGGTTTGTTGATTAGTGAGAGCAGTGTGAGGGAAATGTTTTTAACACCAAAGAGTGTGTTTTGTGGTGAGACACTGTATTTCCTCAAATTATTGTAATGTAGATTGTGGAGAGGATTGGAGCATAAACCTTTCCAATGTGCAGACTGTTCTTCGCGCATTTTCTGAGCTTGTTTGTATTTTCCCTCTGTATCACGTGGTCTAAGAAAATTGAGTATTTCTCCAATTAAACTTGCTTGTTCCTGGTGTTCTCTGCATCATTTGATTTATATACCCCGTCCCTTTAGTCTGTCGATTAGTAGGAATAGATCTTGCGTGTTGGGTCTGGGATGGAGTCCTGTGGATTCACCTTACAAGGAATGCATTGTTAGCACATCTTTCTTTTTCATCTGTGTCACCAGAAATGTCTGTGACAGTGAGATTGCACTAGAGGCTGGCTGTTGTGTTGCAGGAACTCCTGTCAAGACCTGAGGAGTAGTGATGTGAAGTCTCTGCCAGTTCCCTTGAAGAGTGTGACAATGCTGTCTCCTTGTTATTTTATGTATACTGCTGTTGGCTCCTGTCTGCATGTGTATCGTGTGTCTGTGCAATGAAGGAACTGTAGTACAGCCCTGCTCCCTGTCATTCTGGCACCTGCAAAGCTGATGGAATGTGAAATGTTGGAGTGCCTCCTAAAGGCAGCTATTTTATGGCTTATCAATATGTAAATGTTAAAAAAAATTCTAAAAAACATACTGAAATTGTTTAGATAGAAAGGGCTACTTTGAGAACCTGGAACAGAGGATATATTCGTATGGTAGAGAATACAGTTTTGTAGGCATCACACCAGTGATGTGAAGAGCTCTGTATTTCTAAGCACAGATAAACCATAAATTTGTGTATCAGTGGGTTTCCTTCAACATCCTTTCTCTCATGGTCATCAAGGAATCTTTATGGTGAACTGTTCTTTGAACTAATCTACCTCCAGAACTTTGCTAGAAGAAATGTTGAGAACACCTGAGAGTGTGAAGGACAACCCTCTTTTCTGTGTTGAGGTGGGGAAGGGAAAGATTGTTATGTTACAACCCCAACTTAACCCTGCACCTCACTTTGTCTGTTGTTTTGACTCTCTTGTTGGGAGATGTTACTGCAGTATTCATTGTTGGTATGTATCTTGATAATCCTAATTCAGATCAGACCAGGCCCTTTACTTTGGCACTTTGTATTTCTGAGTTATTAGTTTTCATATCGTGTCCTTCTTTAAATCAATAACTAGTATTTTGTTACATTAGTGCATGTGTGTTGTCTGTACATACATGTGTTGTATACCTATATCCATTTCTTATTTCTATGCAATGAATACTCTTTTCATATTTATTTTTACAGCTTTTTCTTAGCTACTGACTTTATCTCTGCAGCGTTAATGTGCTCAGATCTCAACATGTTTTTTTCTGAGAGCTTGATTTTCACTCAGCTGAAATATCACCAAAATAAAGTATAGGCCTTAATTTGTGTATGCGGATAGTTCTCAAATGCCTTCATAATTCCCTGCATCTATCATGCAGGTAATTCATGAGATGGCATTTTCCCCTAGTTTCATTCATTTTGAGGGTAACTTTGCCACAGGGCAGAAAGTATTTGTTTCATAAAGCTCAAAGCTTGCTTTTCCTGCTGCTTTTTGGAGGTGTTGTGTGACTGATGAAAATCTCTACAAATTGTCCAGGTGGAGATAGTTCTGTTCAAAGCACAGTAGGCCAGATACTCTTTGTGGTGACTTTCCAATTTGTATTATATTTGTGTTTGGGATTGTCCAGATGTCTACCAGCAGTATTGACAGTGCCGAGTATTTATTGATCTAATTTGCTTTTACAGTGGTTTCTAAGGGAACTAGCACACCTACTCACAAAAATGGGTTTTGTAGGAGAAAAGGAGCATGTAAAAAAATTGCTAGTGCTACCAGAGTTAACTGGTTGTTCTGTAAAAATTAAAAAAAAAAAAAACATAGAAAAGTCACAGTGCCTTAATATATATTGCAGGTGAGGTCTTCTGTTTGTTCTGTGATGCATCTAAGAAAATTTGGTTGTCTCTCAAAATGCAATTTCTGTGCTTTTTAGATTTTATCTGGACTTTCCAAATTCTCTCAGTGATGTATGAAAAGGCAAAGGATCACTCTCAGCCCATGCAAAACTAAACTTGGAAGCTCTGTTATATCTGGAAGGGGAAAATCAGATATCCTTTTGTCTGTATAGATGCTGATCTTTAAATAGTTGTATGTTACCCAGACTTAATTGCAGAGATTTGTTAGCCAGATTTGTGTTTTCTTTTGAGACAAAAAGATGAGTACTCATGAGTGACAGCTTAAAATATTTTTCTTTACAACGAACAATCCTGAATTAAAGGGGTTTTATATACTTTACTTCAGCTGACAGAAGAAGATATTACATTTGCAATAAAATTAAAATATTCATGATTTCCTTGTAAATACTGTGCAGTAGTAGGGTGAAAAGAGATTATCCAAACACACTTTAAATGAGTTTGTTAACTATTACCACAAAACCACATAAAGCAGAAGGTAACTAACATAAATGTAAGTGAAATGTACAGCTCAGAGGTACATTCAGTCTTTTCCCTGCTCTGGGCCATCTGTATTGCAGGCTCAGAAGGAGCTGTTCAATGTTGCAGCCAAACTTCTGTGCACCAGCCTGGCAGTATTGATGGCAAGGTGCACTGAATGGGTGGTACATATGTAAAAGTACTGGACATTAAGTCCTAGGGGTGTGTGATGGCATAAAATTTGAATCTACTCCTGGATGCTCAGACTTTGTAACTTAAGAACATTAAGATGGACTCACAAATATGAAAAGATAGGTAGAGATTTTGAAAATCCCACTTTGAGGACGTTCTTTCTTCAGGTGGCAACCTGAAGTAACCTCACAGGAACTGACTCTTGTTGTGCCTCATTTGTAATTTCTCTCTCTTCTCTTTGTGTGTAGCCTGAAGAGATACTGAAAAAATCAGTGGCAACATACTAAATATGGTCTTATTGAGTATAGTGCGGTTGTCTTATTTGAGGCATTCAGTTTACTGTAGGCTTTTCTTCCCTGAGATTTCGAGTGTGGTTATAAGGTACCACCTACTTTGGAACTCTGGTTGCATCATAGCTAAATATTTAATCATAGCTTTTTGCTTCCAGTCAAGACCTGGACATGTTTTTTCCTTTGGAGGTAATATGAAAGCCGGAGTGCAATGGCTGCTAGAGGTTGTGTATGCTGTAAGGAGTGTTCCCTGCAGCAATGAGTTCACACACTATGATCCTCAATCAGAAGGAATTATGTTTTTTTTAATATTAGGGTATAGCATTGCAGGAAATATAAGTCTAGTTGATCTGTGTACACTAATGAAGGGTTTCTGTTTCAGCTCTGTCTCTGAAGATCTGGGTTGCAGACGTGGAGAGTTCAGCAGAAAACATTATGGATCTGTGGAACTTGTAAGTTTACATAGCCTGTCCTTTGATTTATCACCTTACGCAGAGCTCAAATCCTTCTTGTTTCCAGGTAAAAAAATTGAATTTAGTTTGGAAAACATGCTTTCTAAGCTGGACTTGAAAGTTCTTGATGAATACAAAGAGGCTTCAGAATAGATATGTTAGACCTTTGTTTGAAAATCTTTTTACTACCTTATTTATGAATATTTCATGATAATAGAACAGAAAGTGTTATGTAAATATTGTCTGTCTCCAGATGAAAACTGAGCCTTTTTTCATCTCATATAATGAAGATTGTGTAATATCAGGGTAGTATTTAATTAAATACTTACTATTATGTAAGTCATAAACTGTGTGCATGCTCCATGTATACAAATGTATGTAATGTTATATGTACAGGCCTCAGAGTAGCCCGAGAGGGTTTAAATCTAAAAGGAGTAGTCAGAATAAATATACTGGCAATAATTCCCTAAAATCTGTCAGTTATTCTGTATTTTCTTCAAATTCAAAGATTAAGTTGGCACTTCATTTTTCTCATGCATAAATTTCTTCTCTGCTGTGAAAATAGCAGTATGTCAGCAGTTAAAGTAGTGTCACCGATTACAACGTCATAATGAAATTACATAAATTACTATAGAAAAGCGGAAGTGGGGAATAGTAAAGAAAACAAACTCCAGCTCTTTCGCAAATATTCTACTAGCTATAGTTGCAATTTCAAGTTCTCGGGTGGTATATTTATTAATATATGTGTAAAATAGTGGTGTAGTTGCTGGAAGTTGCATTTCAGGAACACCAGGTATCTTTCTTTTCTTTCCATACATCCCATGTGACAGATGTGGTGTTTTAATCAAAAAATGCAAGTGAACTGTTTCCTGCTAAGAGGCTCTTTCATTACGAGTACTCAGCCTGCTTTGCTGGGAAAAAAAAGTTATTTGTAATTATAAATTCAGAGTAAGCTCACAAAAAGTGTTGCCTTTTGGTTCGTTTTCTTAAAATTCTGCTGGTCTTTTCTTTTGGAGTACAAACATACAAAAGTTCTTGTTGCCCTTTCAAATATCTAAATATTCAGTATTTAATTTTTCTTGCTTCATGTTTTCCCCAATAGCATCTCAATTGCTCAATTTTTGTCAAATCATTTTGTCTCTGCCCTGAACATTTTTTTTCCTGTGTCTTTCCTACTGGTGTACCAGTTGTCCATATAATCTCTCTTAGCGTTTACGTGAGGCACCAGAATGCTTTGGAGGTTTTGCCATGTTAGTTTATTTCTATTTCAACAGCCTCAGGTTCCTTCAAAACAAGCAGAAAAGAAAACTTAACTGTTGTGGTAACTCCTCCCCCCAGTGAAGGAAGAAAGTATTATCCTGGAATAACACAGATTGCTAGAGGGAAGCAATGAATTGCATTATTATTGTTGAGTTCCCATTTCCTAAGTTTGGTATGATATATTTACAGCTCACAGCCGAGTAACATGCAGTATCATTGGCAGCATTCTCCTCCCCTTCTATTCTAAGGATCCTAAGTGGTGTGTGTTGCAGGACACGTCAGAATTACTGTGTTATCCTTTGCTTTACTGTCTTTTCAACAGAGAGTTTGTGTTCTGTGAATCCGTGGATTTCCTTAAAAAAAGACCAGACAGTCTTTCCAGAGTATTTATGGAATTGTTGAAGTCTTCAGGTGGAAACAAGCCCTATTTTCTTATGTTAGTGCTGGAAACAGAGCCGGACATCTCCTGTATCTTACATTGTTTGGCATCATCACTGATATTTTTGCTGCTCAGTCTCCTGAAAATATCAATATATGAAGACATCAATTAATAAAATGCAGTAAAAGATTCTTAGTGCCTGTAATACTGCCAACAAAGTAGAGTTCTAGGCTTTGCAAGGCTGAGAGGACAAGAATCATCCTGTCTGTAAGGCCCATTGTTTTGAAAGCAGCAATCTTCAAGGTCAGTTTCTGGAAAGCAGACAAGACCCTCTTTAGGAGTACTGTGTGTTAGTGCAGCCCAAGTCTGGGACAGGAAAATGCCTGTTTAGTACTTGAATCTACCAAAATTATGGATCTTTCACCCCTTCATGCCTGCTTAGTTCTTACTGGGTCATTCAAAGCCTGTAGTCGAATTGGAAATAGTTGGGCCATCCCTTCTCTGCCGGTAGTCCTGTGATGCCTCAACAAGAAGAAATGGTCATAAGCTTTGATGGCTAATTGTATGGCTATTTTTGGAACTAGGATCTCTATCTTATCTCTCTTGTAGCTTATATCTAGTGATGCTGATGGAGCCATTCAAAGAGCTGGACGGTTCCGTGTGGAAAACGGCTCCTCTGGTGAGGTAAGTGACTAAAAATACTCATAGAAAGCTGAAAAAATAATTCAGCTTCAGTAATTCTTCACCAATAAAGATGTATTTGCTGTCAGTTACTAAGTAAGAGGAAAATGCTAATGAATAATAGGAGAATGTCAGAGTCTAAGAAAAGTAAGATCGTGGGTTTTTCCCTTTCAGACTAGCTTAGCTCTTCATTCAGGAGTACGCAGTTGAGGGAAAAGCTGATATTTTGTTTCATTGTGGTAACGTTTTTGCTCACCGGATCATATCTGGAGAAAAATACCAACCCAACCCTCTAAATGACACTTTGTAGCCTCTAGTTCATGACTTTATATTGGTGTTGTGGTGATACAACTGCGTTCAAGAGGATCTTTGGGCTCTTAATTTTGTTACTTGGCTCGATGAAGTTGCTGCTTCATTTCCGCCCCCTGCCCTTGTCTTTTAGCAGCTGTGCTTATCTTCAAATAAGAGGTAAAGAAGTTGAGTGGAACCTCAGAGTCAGTCTCTCCAGATTCCTGTGCTGCTAAACTTGTGGTGTGTCCTTGCAACCACTTCAGTGACACTTAGGTTTCCACTTATCTTCATGTTTTGTCTTCCTTTGCAAAACTTCTTCCTCTGTAAATACCATCTTAATACTGACAGAAAGAAGACCTCATATTCTTGAAATACATGTAAGGTCTTGGTAAATTTGTATTGAACTAATAGTAACAGCAAACTGTTTCTGATCATCTGTTTGCATCAGCTCTGGGTGCAGAGTTTAAAGCAATCTATTTGGCACTGATTTTCTGTGCTGTGATGTTAGGTCCTCTGTCTTTTTAGTTCAGTTTCATGCAGTTCAAAAGCAGATTAGCCTGTATCACAAAGATTCCCAGAGTGGCGATGAATGGCCACATAGTGAAAGAATACTGAGAATGGCCTTTCCTTTGCATATATTAATTCTTAGTAGAACAGGACTGGAGGGATGCTTTGGAATTTAGCTTAACTGGCCAATCCAGACACAACACTGAAGAACTTCTAAAGCATTCTTTGGTCAAGAAAGGAGTCCTCGGGGATTATTTTGGAAAGAACTGAGAAAATGAAAACTGGAGGCAAGATTTCATTTGTTAATTCATTTATTTTTAAATTTTAAAAATAGTTTTCTTCAAATTCCACGTAGAAATGTCCTTTCACTGAAATTCTAAGCCATTGTCCATAATAGTGGTACACTAGGATAAGACTGTAGTTACTTAGAAAGAAATGGGGAAAAAAGAACAGGGACAAAGTTTTAATTTCAGCTACACACCAATGGATTCCAGAATAATTCTCACTTTTTAAAAAGCAGTGTACAACTAAAACTTCAGATGAATCAGCCAGTCTGGGCTTTCGCCTATACTTTGTTTTTCACTTGGTGTTTAGTGTAATGCTCTCCCAATTCTATTTCAGAATACAGGCTACACTCCGGGTACGTGGCACAGAACGGATGTGCATTTGGAAAACCCAGAATATCATACAAGATGGTATTTCAAATATTTTTTAGGGAAAGGTAATTTTTTTTTTTTTTTTGTAAGCTGATTTGAGTTTGGATCAATAGAAATGTAATGTAACTTTGAAGGACTATTATTTCAGTATGGAAAAAAATATGATGCTAATTAATGTATTTTCTGTTAGGTACAGAAAACAAGTTGTTGTTTTGTGTTTTTAACTTGAAGGCAAAGGATGGGTTTCTTTAAGCAGTGAAATCTCTGTAGCCTAAAAGGAATGCTTTGAAAACCTTCTTGTCTTTGAAATCTGTACCTGTCTCTTGGGGTTTTTTGACACATCTATATATGAAAACATAGTTATGTAGACAATTATCTATTTTTTACATATGAATGCATGTATTTACAGGTGTTTCTCTGAGTTTGCACATAAGTGGGCGTGTCTTCTTTGTGGTTGATATTGCTTCTTTTTTTTTCTCCAACAGTTCATCAGAATTATGTAGGCACAGATGCTGAGAGGAACCCTTTCTTTCTGTCTGTTGTACTGTCTGACCAAAATAATCAACGCATTCCTCAATACCATTCAATACTTTGGAGAAAAACAGTAAGAAACAAATATTTAACTGCTGCTCTGAGTTTGGTTTGGGTATGCTTATCATATATATATGTATATATATATATATATATATACATATATATACTTTTTCTCCAGAATTCCAGTATTTATTACTTATTTTCATTTTATACAATAAAGCATATTATTCTACTGTAGTAGATAAAACTAAACTAAATTTGTAGATAACATTGTACAAAACTTTCTGACAGAAATCTGTGATGTCAGGTATTTTCTAATTGTTCTTGCCTGGAACTCTGCTTTTTTAGAAATTTTGCCCGAATTGTTTTGTGATTTTGAGGGGTTTTTTGCAACATTCGTGACTTTTGCTTTTTCTCCAAAGCATCAATAAATATAACGAAGTAAAACTAGCTCAGTTTTCTTCTTTGGTTTTTTACTTATGGGTTTTATTATTATTCCTACTTGAATATACAGAAGAGGTCAGTATGTCCTGTAATATATCCAGGTTTTTCTTCTTTATAGGGTACTCAGAAAATATGTCTCCCTTATAGTCCCACAAAAACATTATCTGTGAAATCTATATTAAGGTATGTATTTGCAAATAAGTTATCAATTCTATGATTCTATGATATTTTCTGGTATTCCTTTTCATGTAATTCAGAGCTTGTATTTCATGGTTTTCATGATAGATTTATAAAACCAGTAAAAACAGTTTTGAATATACTTATCATTGAAGGCAGCAAAAATGTTTTTAAAGCCTCTTCTGGAATAGGTAAAGTGGCTACTTGAAATGGGGAAGAATTCTTAGCACTTTTTCTTCAGCAGAGGGACTATTTTCAAGTTAATTGGGAAACAGAACTGCAGTGATTGAGAAGAAATGTCTTTTAAAATTAGGTAGAAAATAAACCGAAGGAAGGCAGACTTTGACTAGAGAGGTTGTTATTATGTGGCCCTAGCAGGAGGAAGCAAGCAGTCAAGAAGCCAAGAATTATTTCTTCAGTTGGTTGTCTTCACCTGAGTCTCACTATAGATATGCTATGCACAGTGAAGCCAAAAAATTCCTGCTCTTAGCCAGAATCTGTATGATCATGCCAGTACTCTGCCCTACCTCTTTTGTGGCAGAAGAGAATATAAAGTGAACAAACCCAACACCATTTCTATTTCTTTGAACATTATCATCAGCTGCCATGTCAAAGATTTTTTTTCCAGACCGTTCATTCAGATTTAATCTTTGGTTTTTACAATCTCATCATGCAATGCATTTTCACAAGTCCATCGCTGACAGTGTCACCAAATGGATCTTCTGTAGGGGTTTTAACTCCTCTTTTACTAAACAGGTGGTGTGTAGCAGATCAGTGGGCAGTCTGCAGGTCTTCAAAACTTTTCATCTCTCTAGATCAGGAATAAGTGTCCCTTGCTTTATTGGAGGCGGGCCACTGGTTAACACTGCCAGTGCCTGTGTGAGTGGAGGGTTCTGGGAGAAGGGCGTGTGTTGTGGTGTGAAGCCACCACACCAGATCTGGGTGTTCCTACTACTGCACAACATTTATGAGAGGTCCCAGATCACTGAATTTGCCAGAGACACTATCAGGCCATTGAGTCTTACTTGTTAAATCTGATTTCCTAGGCTGTGGCTCTGTTTTGGAGCGTCAAGATGGTGAGTTGAAAGCACTTCAGATGTCTTTTATGTTATTCATCAAGATGAGCTAAGTGCCCCCTTCTAATTTTAAACCTGATCTTGACACAGGTTCTTACTAATTTGCTTTTAAAATCCAAAAGATACTTAAGAAGTGTTGGAGGTTAGTATTTTCTGGAAGAAACAGCAGTTCCACAAAATATTTCACCTAGGAAAGGCTCTTTGAACTATTCATTTTGTAACCAGTTGTAACAGCAACCAGTTGGTGGTTTACTGCTGAAATATATACGTGCCCTTCTATAAAGCAGTATTTCATTTGCATTTCAGTGCTATGAGTCTTGATAAATTTGAGAAGAGCCCGAGGGAAATTTTTCAGCCTGAGATACAAAAGGTAGGAAGTGACTTTTTGGTTTGTTTGGTTTTCTTTATTATTTTCAGTAAATATAAGTAATTAGTTGTAAATGCTACTAGTTTGTTTCTTTCAGTAGCAGGATAATAATGGTGGGTAGGATTGTGATACTGCTTAAACTGTCTTTATCAGTTGAACTGGCCACTTCAAATCAAAACTTAAATATACAAGGTTGTTAGTTTTGTTTGTGTTATTAATACCAGTGTGCTAAAGATACTGCTTTTCTTTACAGGATTTATTGGTTCTTGAAGAGCAAGAGGTAAATGTAAACTTACCCCTCCTGGCACATAGACCTGTTCAGCGAATACAGCTTTGTATTTGAAATATTTGTACTGACATGCTTATGACAACTTAGAAATCAGTTTCTTTTATTACAGGAAAAAGTGTATTATTTTTGAACATAGGAGATCAAAAATAATTTTAAGCACCAACTTAAAATCTCCTATTAATATATCACCAACTTAGATTATTAATTTTATGCTGTACTATTAGAGTTTAAAGGTAAACTATTGGTTAGGTATTCAGAGTTCGTGTAAAATATTCCCATATGCAGGATGTATACCAAGGTATATATCTAAAAGTCCTTAGAGTAAATGTTTTTTTAGGTCTTCTGGTTGATTGTCTATCATACAATACTTGTGTTTATTTTTCAGGGATCTGTAAATTTTAAATTTGGAGTCCTTTATGCCAAGGATGGTCAGCTTACAGATGATGAAATATTCAGTAACGGTGAGTTTTTTGCCTCTTTCAATTGTTTTGTTCATCTGAATCAAGAAGTTGAAAATAGTGCCTACATGTGGAAGACAGAAGGGAGGTGATGGCTCTGTGCACAGTAGCTGGGTTTTGAGGTTCACGTTGAGTGACAAATTGCAGCATAGAGCCTTCTACTTCTATAAAAAGTTGCTGTGGGAATCCCACTGTTGCAACTTGGAAGATAGTGATATGTTTTTTCTAGACTATGTAACATAAATTTAGAAAAAACAAGCAGTTGAAGGAGTCCACTTGTTCATTCACTGTTGTTTGTAGCTCTTTCACTCTTAAATTTTTGCAGCATGATCACAGTCTCTTATTCAGTTGAACAGTGTAATATTGATGTTAGCAAAATAAATCACATGGTGATGCCTATTCTGTAAGGCTGGGCTGCTGTTTCTGGAAAGGTAGAATGTTTGGGTGATGTGAAGAGAAACTAATTCCGCTGAAACTTGGGTCCTCGTGTCCTGGAAGCAGGACTAATTTCTGTATTTTGATTATTTTTTATACACGTTCTGTTACTATGTATTTTGGGGTTTTTTTTTAAACATTTCTCTCTCCCATATGTAGAAACTGGAAGTGAAAGCTTTCAAAGATTTTTGCATCTCTTGGGTGACACCATTACTTTGAAAGGCTGGACAGGCTACAGAGGAGGACTGGACACTAAAAGTAAGAACTCATCTGAAGCGATAAAGGGGGGACATTATTGCATGTGCCTATTGTACACATTGTAGTTATAACACAATCCCAAAATGCATTTCCTCATGTGCATGCTCTGCTTCACCATGGAAAAAGTCAGGGCAGCTTAAGTCACTGGTATGGAATGCATTATAGAAAAGTATTTATATGACTTGTATTTTCAAGGTGAACAATTTCATTTTAAATTGGAATGAAGGACAACCTGACCTGTTACTTGCTTCATGATGGTAGGACAGCATGGCTTGAGGAAATGTGTGATTTCAGGAGGGTAGGTGAAGGACATCATAGGTTTTAAGTGTCAATACGCAGATTAATTGCAAACTTGGGGTTTGACTCACATAAAACATACAGTGTGGACATTTTCTAAAATGAATCAGAAAAAAAGGGTAACTGAAGATTTGGTAGAAGGACTTGAAATATGTTTTGATTTTAGAAAACTTAGAGAACGTATTCCTGCTGAAAATGCTGTCTTCCCTTGCAGATGACACGACAGGGACCTCTTCCATCTATACAGTTTTTCAAGGGCATGAAATTATGTTCCATGTTTCAACCATGCTACCATATTCTAGAGAAAATAAGCAGCAGGTACATCATTCTCTTTATTTAATTTTTCCTCCCCCATTTATTTATTAAAACACAAAGTTCAAAACTTAAAAAGAAATAAGGGATTTCTTGCCTGTTAATGTTTTATAGATGTGAGCCTGAAGACTTTTGCCATTTTCCCCTCAATGTTATATCTAATGCTGAAAATACCATGTTTGTTAGAAATAATGCATCCTAGCATCTCTCTTAAGGTACAAAAGATATTTTTGAAGGTCAAAATTTCTTAAGTGAGAAGTGATTGAGTATTGTGCTGTTCAGACAACTGGAAGAGCTGCACTGCTGCAATTATTATTCCCTCAAACACTTTAGGAAAACTGAAAATGAGCCTTGTGTGTGAATTGTAGGAATATTCACATGTGTAATACAAAACTCATAGTTGGGAAGCAGTTGGTGCAGCTTGAAAGAAATTCCCCTTGTGAACACTTGAAGGTGCTCAAATGCTGCTGTCATGTTCTCACTAGGTGGGTTTGTGAGTACTTGGTCAAATGTGCTGTCATCCACTGCTCAAACCTTTCTTTGTATTATATGATGAAAAAATGTTTTATAAGCATATGTATTTACTATACATCATATATTCGTAATGATTTACGTCAAATTACTTGGTTTACTATTTGTTACCTATTATAATATAATAGTTGGATTATATAATTATGTCATCCTTATTTTATTTCTATGTCAGTTTTCTCATGCTTTTTCCTTGAACTGATGGCAAGGTCACAGAAGGAAACAGAGGCCAATCAGGATATTTGCTTTTTAAAGAATAACTCAGCATCAAAGTGGTTTTTTTATTTACTTCAAGTAGTAATTTGCTTTGATGGAATGCTATGGGTTACACGCCCAGTCTGTGAATCACAAAATGAGTGCTGTTCTAATTTAAAAGTAGGCAATATCTGCTCTTCTAGAACCTGCCTTTTTGTGTGCACCATGGTGTTGCTAGGTTTACTTGCTTATTGTTAAGTGATTATTTTTTATTTGCCTTAGTAATATTGACTGTAATTTTTCTGTTGGCTGTTTAAGAATATTGTTTTACCATTCTCTCACAGAATTAACATATTTATGTATTTTAAGTCATTGTCTGTCTCTTTTTATTTTTCTTCTTTTCCTTTTTTTTTTTTTTTTCCAGGTAGAAAGGAAGCGACATATTGGAAATGACATTGTCACGATCGTATTTCAGGAAGGTGAAGAGTCTTCTCCAGCATTCAAGCCATCCATGATTCGCTCTCATTTTACACGTATCTTTTTCCTTACATTTTCTAATGATTTTTTCTTTTAAAGGTCAATATTACTTTTAATTGCTGCATGGTGTTTGTGGAAGTGAAAACTGTTTTAGAAAGACATTCTTGTATTCTTTGCCTTCTGCTGCTTGACTAGGAGTCTCTGAATCTGCAACAGAAAACAAAGTTTGTGTCGAATCCATGAGAAGATAACTTAAAAACAAAAATGTGTTTTATAAATTATGTTTTAGTGAAAGCCTTTATTTAGATCACTTCACAAAGGAAACTTTATACCTTTACATAAATTATAAATTCATAAATATATTTGTTATTTCTATTAATTAATTTGGCATTAAATTGTGGCATATTGAAATATTGCCTTTTCATGTTTAGATGTTGTTTATTTTATGTATTTTTTGTATTTTTGGGCAGTGTTTCTCAAATCTTTCAGACCATTAACTACATATTCTCCAGATGGTGTTAAGGAAATCTATCCAAGCAATATGCCTCTGAGTGATTCCATAAAATAAACTCACATCGCAACCATAAGGATTTTCATGATTTTTTTTCCCCAGATTTGCCTGAACTTACGAATTGAGACTGCTAATACATTTTTGTGTACTTGTACTTCAAATGATTGTCTCTATTTTTCTTATAATTCTGTTAGCTAAGTTATTTCACTGGAATCTTCTCTTCAGTGGAAGTTATGGTAAAACAAAGTTTAGAATCGGTACTTTATCAACTAAAAGAATTTTTATTCACAAATCTATATCAAACACACATAAACCACAAAATTCTGTAGCATGTTTTGTGCAGTATTTGTGGTACTAGCTTGATTTTTTTTAAAAACTTGATCACACAATAAAATTCTGTATGAGACTTCCTTTATAAACCACAAAATCTGTGTAGTCTAGAATATTTTATATATTGACATTTATTAATGTGTTTTACATTTATTAAATCTGCTATGTACTTCAGGAGAAAAAAAAGTGTATTAAAATACATGTGATCTTTGTTAGAACTGGATTAACTTCCTTAACTGCATGGCAGATATTTTTGCTTTAGTGAGATACAATAAGCAGAATGATAGTTACAGGTAGGTGCTGATTGTAACAAACAACTTCACATTGAATTTCTGATGGTTTAGAGAAAACAGGAAAATATTTTGGCAATGGGAAAACTTCCTGGCATGTGGACAGGTCTACCCATCTATGTGCCAGGAGGCCAAATGAACTTAAACTAAAGAGCAGTATGGACCTCGATGCAGATGTCTCAAAACGGGATAGAAGTTGCGTGTTTCTAACCATCAGAAAAATTAAATTCTGAAACAGGCAGAAGCTATGGGAGAAAAACAAAACTACTTTTAGATGAAATGTAACAAAATGATGAAAGATACACCTGGAACAAACTGACCATTGCATTTTAGATTGTATGCACATTTTCTAAGCTGTCATGAAAAAAGATTGGATGAAACCATAACAATCCATTAGACTCAATACCAGTTAATCACTGCTGTTTTTTTGAGGAAGCAAAGTCTGACTGATTTGTATAACGGTAGAGATGAGTTGAATCTGTAATTTTACCACTTAACTGGCTGTGACCTGTGTCATCTGCTCATGCCCCTTGGAAGACCTTTGTCAGCAGACTGTCACTTGAAATAGGGAAGAATGATGCTTTGTCTTAACGAAGCTCTGCCCTGCTGAACTTGTTGTGTGCATGGGTTTTGTACCTGCCGCTTGTTCTTTCTGTGCTGAATTCTTTATGGATCACAAGCACTCGGCAGGTCCAACTGTCCCTGAAGTCATTCTGACTCTTTCTTCCTCAGCGAAAATGTATTTGATATTCCCAGGATATAGATTCTGATGTCATAAGCCACTGTTATTCAGACAGAGTCAAACATTTCATGCTGTGGTGAATGCATAGGTAAGGTGGAAATCTGTAAGAAGAGCATGTCTTGTAGGCAAAGAACTGTTCTTTTACAGCTTTTTTTTGAAAAGGACTACATTTTACTAGTGCCACTAAAAGTATTGTTCTGTGAGTAGAACTGCCAAGTTCTGTTCCAATTCTTTGTGTCTCAGTATTAGTTTGTGTAAAGGAAGCATAATTTTGTTCTGCTGAGTCATCATCATCATCATCATGGCCAGGCTTCGCGAATGAAGATTTGGGAAGGGCTCTACCCACGCTTGCTGCAAGTTCTGCTGAGTAATTCCAAGTGAATCTGTTAGATCCGTCAAAGTTCTTATGTAAGACATACCCAGCTTACAGTTTCATTTCTTCCTTTTGTTTTGAATAGTGTCTATAAAATAAGGGGTGGAGTCTGAATGTGATTTTCAATATACATAAAGATTTTTACTTCCAATAGGTTGAAAATATTTTCAGAAGAAAGTGTTCCTCTCTTTGGGCCTCCCCTTCCATCCCCACCTGTGTTTACAAATCACCAGGAATTCAGGGATTTTGTGTTGGTGAAACGTAAGTTGGTTTTTACTTTGTTAGAAACACTTAAGTGCTTTAAAAAATTGCAATTTATGATGCTTAAAATGCAAACACATTTTCTTGTGTATGTTGCTGATCTGTATTTCTTTTTTTCAAATCTGTAGCATAGGTGGGATGTCAGTTCCATCAGACTGTTCTAGTAAGATTAACAAAAAAACTGAATTTCTCTGCTTCTCAGGCCACTAAGTACAAACTGACTTCTATGTTTTCAGAATGTACAGTCATATTTAGCTTTGCATTTTCTTAAAGGATATGAAGATCTGAAAGAATCTATAATGCTGCTCATAATTTAGTAATAGAAGGTGTTATTTTAGTAGCTTTGAAAACCTGAAAATAGAAGCTTTTCTGAATATATTCTTAAAGGTGCTGCAATGCACCTCTGCAGCACTTTTTAATTCTCTATAGTTCAGTGCCAGTTTTCATTCATCTTTATTTGTCCTTCTAAATCAGCAAGAAGGAAATCTTGGAGAACCGTTCATGGTGTTTACAATTAGATGCTTACCTAACAGGACCTTGACTGATAACTCATTCCATGTATTTAAATAATTTAATACTTAAATTGATTAGCAGTTTGTCTGTATTTTTTTTGTTAGTTACGTGTTTATTGGGATGCCTTGTGGAATTCTTCTATTACTAATTTTTCTCTTTAAAGCTTTAGGGATTGTTATTCATTAAAAAAAAAAAAAAAGGGCAGAAAGGAGGCTACTCTAATAGAGGCAAAATGGGTATTTTGGTACAGAAGCAAACTAGAGGCAGTGGAAGTTGTCCAAGTTCATTTAGGTAATACATCTTTTTTCATAATTTTTTAGTAATAAATGGGGAAAAAGCCACCTTGGAAACGCCAACATTTTCTCAGAAGCGTCAACGCACTCTAGACATGCTGATCCGCTCTTTATACCAAGACATGATGCCTGACCTACACAAAGTAAATGTAAGTGAGAAGTTTGTTTCTGCGTCCCACACATGTGCTCCCCTCACTGGGAGATTAGCTGTTCTGATGCTTTAAAAGACTCTCATGCCATCCTAATGAGCACTGAATTGACTAGCCTATATATGAACTGCCATGTAACTTATTTTACAGTTGCATGAAAATTGACACAGTCCTTTCTGGGTAGGACTCTTCACCTTGTGTGAGGAGAAGCAGAACAATGTCATCATGCTTTGTGTAAGCTTACCTGCAGCAAGAGAATAGGGAACTTAAACACTGAAAATGCAGGTATTAGTCTTGTCACCACCAAAATTGAACTTACTCTGTTATGTGCACTGTTATGTGTCAGTTTGGATCATTTATACCCATGGTTAGCAAAGAGATAACTATTTTAGGGAAGGAAGACTTACTAAGGTAATTCCTAACTAAAAAGAAGTTCAATACTTCTAAAACTAACGAGGTGCTATTTTTCCCCCACTGTTTATTTCTCTTATTTAAATAGTTCTGCCTAAACTTTTCTTTCATATATTTGTCATATATTCATGTGGTATGATTGTATAGAAGGTGACAGTGGTAAACTATGACAAGTTGGGAGGTAAAGCACTCAAGGATTGGAGGAGTTGCAATTTCTCCTCTGAGAAGCTATACAATTAGATTCATCGCTACAGGAAAGTATCCAAACACAGAAAATTTAAATGTCACATTAAGTTACTTCAGATGGAAAGGTTTTGAATACCTTTCAGTTTAAAAAGAAAGGTTTTCTGTTTTAGAACATGCTCAATAGAAGGTCCTTCAGTGATGTGTTACCAGAGTCCCCAAAATCAACACGGAAGAAAGAGGAAGCTCGACAAGCAGAGTTTGTCCGGCTCGGTCAGGTAGGGTTGGTTTCGAAGGTATGCAGCTAGGGGGGTTACAAGACTGTCACCTCTTGTGTTAGAATTGATTAGCTTGCACTTGTGTCAAGACTTAATGCAGTTTTCTGTGATCAGAAATAGTTTTGTAGTATTGCATTATTTTTAGCTACATTAAAATAAAATATGAAATATTTATCTGTAACACCTAAGTACACAAAAGTACAAATATTTATAGAGTGCATAAGCTAAATGAAGGTTGGAAAAATTACGCCTTAGAATCAAACTTTAAAGGTCTTTCCCTGTGTCATGCTGCAGATGCTTTCTGCCTCCAAGCAGAAGACTTCTCTGTCTTTTCTGTGCTTTGGGAAAACAAATTTTCATGAATGTCTTCCATATATTTTATTAAGATTGAAATTCTTAGAAAATACTTAGCCTACTTTAGTCAGGAGGAAGTTTCAACAGTCTTTCTGCTAAATCAGAGGTTGCCACACATCTTTGAACATACCAGATGCTGACTCCCGTCTTCTGTGGGTTTATTAATGTTTTGATTCAGTGAGGAGTAAAAATTCCTGATGATTAAGATAGTCTGCTTTGATCTGACAATTTGTTTGAGCAAAAAACCCAACAGTGTCTATGCTTCCCCTGCCTTTTCTCCCTTTTTTTTCTTCTTGATCCTAGACTGGGGTCATGGTTCTGCATCTTATCGTAAGACTACCTCTTTCTGAGCTGATCTAACTCAGCAGGAGTTAACAGACCAGGAAACCAAAACAACAAAAAAAGAAACAAAACAAAAACACTACCAACAAAACCCAAGTCTCCTCTCTTCCATCCCATTTTTTTTAATCTTAGTAATATAAAGAATAGATGATTCTGAGAAGTTCTAGGTCTGGTTAGAGGTAGAGGAAGTACTGGGTGGTTGAGAGCTGGTTCAAAAACATCTCAGGGCTATTAAAGCTTGCATTAACAGAACTGCAAATTCTACTCCTCAGTGCTTTGCCTACCCTTTCCCCAATTACCTAGAAATAACTAGTCACTTTAGGCAGAATAAAAACAAAACAAAAAGAAAATCTGACTGTTTGTAATATTGAGACAGAACCAATTATTTATTCCTCAAGTTTACTTTACAGAAGTTAAAGAAAAACAAGAAAAACATGGTTATTGAAAATATAGAAACCTATAAGCTTGAGCCCCTTCCACCTCTCCCAAGGTAAACGCTGATAAGATACCCATGTAACAGATCTAGTTGGGGTCCATTTCTTAAGCAAGACCTTCGTCCTTAACATTGTCTTTATTGAAGTGAAGTCTAATATGTGGTCTAAAAATTCATATATGCCTGTTTGTGTTTTTCTTAGAGCTTCTTTTCACATTAAAATCTTTCCCTTCTCTAAAAGGTCTTTCCTCTAAGTTACAAACTGGAGTCTTGGGTACATTTCAAGGTGCCTTCGAAGTAGCTCTTAATCATTCTTGCCAAACTATGAATGTATTTCCCCTTTAGTTGTAGTCAGTTGAGTTTTTGAATGGTAAACAAAACTCACTGATGACTGATTCAGCAGTATATTTAAAGCATTTATTGTCTAGAGGGTCTCTTCTGACTGGTGAGATGGAATTAAAATGTTCATACAGTGAAGTATTTCATGCATTCTGTAAGCTGACAGTCGTGCTTCATGCAAATGTGCAAATGGTACATGTGGCTGATTACTGCCACCTTGCAGAGACAATGCATGATTGTAGGCAAACTTTGGGGCAATAAAATTGGTTTGTTCTGAACTTTGCATTAAGGAATGCCATGACAATTTCATGTGTCACTTTTTATAGGAATGCTGCTCTAAAGTTAGCAATGAAGCTATATAGCATACTTTAAAGATTTATTGTGAGGCTCAATGAAACTGTGTATGTACAATAAGTCTCTGGAGTTCTTGGCCCTTTTAAAATTAGCTCTCCTCTAAGAGGAATTTGTGATCCTGTGGCCATGTGTCCTTGGGATGCCTTGCAATACATACATACACACACACATATATATAGTTTGACTTGGTGGTTTTTTGGAAGTTTTGCAAGTAAGAGGCCAGTTTGTGTCATTGATAAAAGGATCCTCTATCCAGCTGGATTACTGAGTAAATTGTGTAGATGTTGATCTTGTATTGTTGGAGGCCAGGAGTTTTTTCTGTTATTATGTTTCACTCTTTTGAGTGTCCATTTAAAAAGCAAATGCACGAAAAAACAAAACCTAAACAGAAAAAGAACCAATATGTTTTAGCTGAGAAGATACCTAGTAACGATCTAGTCATTCATACAGACTTTGTTCAGGATACAAAGTTCTGCTTCTTTTCTAATTACTTAAAATGCTGTAGGAATTCCAAACTGGGATTACTTGCTAGTCCTAAATTGTCCTTTTTATATAGTTGTTAGCTTGGGTATTGCTGACAAAAACTTGGTTTAAATAAAAACGTCTGTTTGTATTAGGCATTGAAATTGAAAACCACTGTGAAAGGGGATACTACAACTAACTTGGCAACCACAAGCTTTTGTAAAAAGGAGGTGAGTGAAACTGTCTGAGAAGAGTTATGAAAAATTAAACATTATCTAGTATGGCATCTGTTTATTTCTGTAATTAGATGCTGCAGCAGAAAAGATGAAACGTACAGTGTCAAAGTAATTCTTCAGTTACTGTCAGATTAATAAAGGATGAGCCTGGAGGCCGAAACACTTCTCAGCTTAAAGGAAGTGTGGACATTTTGATATCTGAGAAAATTTTATGAAAGTGCCATTTTCCAAAGGCAATCGTCTTTTGTTGTAACTTCAACAAAATGAAAACAGAATTCAGTTGTTTTCATTTTCTGTTGTACTAGATTTTGTCTGAGGTCATTAGGAAATGACATATGCAAACTGCACCCTTCTGCATGCATTTTATATATAGAAGCCTCAGAACAGCTTCTAAAATTTCAGATTCCAGTTAGTTTATGAATTGGAAGAGACGGGGCAAACTCTGGGAGATAAGTACAGAGAAGAACACAGGATGAAAGAACAATTGGGCAGAAAGACAGTTTTGACTATACCACGTACTAGTGTCTAAACATCACAAATTCAACTATAAAATGTAAGCAAATTGTATATGCATGGTGGTACCTATGTTTTAAGTCTATCAATCTGGGCTTTTAAAGTAAAGTGCATATGGCATATTTCCAGGGTTGCACTGCATATCAGCTGCATATGTTTTAATTCCAGGGTTTCAGCAGTGTATCTTACATTTACTAGTCTCCAAGTCAGAATTAATACAGAATTTCCTGTGCAAGAAAATTAACTCAATTTTGAGATTTAAAAAAATATACTGTTTGGAAATGTATCCTGCCAAAAGCATTTACATGTCATTACTTGCCATTTTCCATCGCATTCTGTCTGTATGATCTGTATTTCTTAGTATACTTAATATGTATCCCTTATGTTACTTCATAGCCTTGGGAATCTCAAACTTTCTGCAGTAATTTTCCTCATGAGGTTGTCTGTGCAGATTCTTGGGGCCAGTCCTTGCTGGTTTCTACAGATGCTGGCATCTTTTTAATAGATGGTTAGTAAATGATCCAGTGTTTTTGTGTCAATTTTTATGTATTTGACCATTTTCTTGAGAATGTATGTTCATAAGCTCTGTTCAGTTGTTGGTAGGCCTTTACATAGAGGGATAGTTACTAACCCAAGTGAATTTATTGCATTTCTATAACCTAGCTGCAAAAATTCTCGCTGCACTAGAATCAAGCCACATTGGGGAGTGAATATCAGTGCAGATTTCTGCATGTTTTCTTATTTCAGGTGTTGCTTTCTTGACCATCTGAAAAGACTTAGGAAGTGGCATTCAGGCTCAAGGAGTATTTAAATGGCTCATCTGATTCTTAGCCCTTGATGATAGTGAGCATGAAGCCAAGGGCTTAGGTGAAAATGACAGCCTGCTTCTTCCGTTAGCAATGGTATTGCTACTTTGACCCCCTATGTTCTGTGTGCCACTGAAGGCCAGCAAGACTGAGGGAATGAAGTTAGTTCTTGGTCATAATTCTTGAACTTTCCAAGTCTCTTTTAGGTTTCAGTTGCATAATCTGAACCACTGCAATGATAAAACTCTCCTGTGAGGAAGTATTGGCTATGATGCTGTGGTACATGTAGCAGCTTTGTGCAGTTCTTTTTTTTCTTGCTCTTCATTTTTGTAAGAAGAAAGACAGCGCTTTTATTACAAGAAAGACAGGGGTCCAAACCAGGGACTAACATATTTTAGCAGGATTTTGAATACATACATGTTTCTTTTTCAGATGGTAAACCATCAGTGCAAGTGTTTGATAAAACTCTCCAAGTCAAGCAGATGCATGTATTGGAAACTCTGGATCTTTGGATTGCCCAGACAGACAAAGGTAGGAGAGATCCCTGTTCTTTGATTCCTGGATGAATCTGGCTGTGGCTGATTATGTGTGTCTCATGAGGCAATTGTCTTTCAGTGTAAGTATATTAGATGCCTTATTTAGGATGAAGGAGCACATACACAACTGCTGCTACTTTCTGAAAGACTGGAGAGGGGTTGGAGGTGGAAACACCTAAATGCTCATTCATACTTCCTTCAAGGCAAGCCTGAAACTGGTCATATTGTCTGTATGGCCACGATTAGAACTCGACGTTTTTTGCAAATATCTTTGACAGATACATTCATTCAGTTGCACAAAAACGTGCTTGTCACTATTTTACAAGATGTGTTTTATTGGTATTTATTCTGTTAAATGTTACCACATCCTAGAGCTATAGAATGTATTTTCTTGAAGCTTCTGGTATAAAACAACTTAAAGCATTGTGCTTTTTGTATGTTTGCTCTATTTTATGTTTGTATTGATTTCAAACTGCCACTTCCTTTATTTTAACTTGTTGTTTCCTCGTTCTCTTCATATGCCAGGGAAGGACTCTCGTCTCCTAGTCTTCAGACTCAGTGCTGTCCAAAAAGATATAGAGACAAAGCAAATTATAAGAAGTAAATACGACTGCAGAGAAAATAAACTAGAGAGAACAAAAGGTGATTTTATTATCCTGTGTTAAAAACTTCCACTGTGGTATGATACTGGTAGTTGCCAGGGGCTCTTTAGCTCCCTTGACGCAGTTGTAGGAGTTCACCTTGAGTGTTTTCTCTGTACAGTTTGAATTAACTTTTTAAAGCTTATATTTGAAAACTAGCCTAGTATAATCCAGAATGGCATTTTAGAATGTTGTAAAGGTATCATGTTACTTGACAATTGCTGCTGATAAAAAACTTTAGAGAAAAATAGGACTTCAGGTATGAGATGAATTTTGCATGACTTAAACTGAAATAAAGCACACTCTAAGTTTGAGGAACACTGGCAGATCTCCATCAAATAGTAGTGCTTAGATTACTTGGGATGTTGCTGATTGTTTTAGTAGACATAAATATTTTCTGGTCTTCAGACGCAAGCTTCTTTGGAAAGCTGGAACCTGCAGAGTAGTGAAAATCCATGTATTTAGGAGTAAGGGTAAAACAGATTCCAGCGGAGCCATAGGCTTTTGTTTTTTCATTGTTACCCTATTGGGGGTCTTTAATTCAGTGGTGCTAAGTCAGACATCAGAGCCCTGTTGTACTATTCGTCATAAAAATACAGAACCAAAAAATCATAGCCTACCCCACCACTCACAGTCTAGAATTTTATTTCTTCAGGCTGCCATTTGTATGCCATTAATACTCATCATGGGAGTGAACTGAGGATTGTTGTGGCTATTCGAAACAAACTACTTCTCGTCACAAGGAAATACAATCCACACCAGAGTTTAGCCAGCAGCTCTGTGCTCTCATCACCCGAATCTCCAGTAGAGGAGTTCCAGTACATCCGGGTATGTGTAATCTAATTACTAATTAGCTTAACAGACTGGGCAGCACTCAACTGGTGCAAGGGGTGTGGAAAAAGCAAAGAACATGCGTTATCATCTCCCAGAACCTCCAGACAATGAAAGTGAGAAGCCATATGTTGGAGTTTGATCATATATCTGCCGAAGAAATCTTTCAGATTTTTTAAAAATTAAGTTTCTGCTTGGTCTTTGTCATGCTTCTGTGCTCAGAGAGCATCCCTTTAAATTCATGGAGTACCTGTAGCACCCACAGTAAGATCTTGAAAAAGAGAGTAATTCTATTATTTACATTGTAGGAGATATGCCTTTCTGACCCTCCTGTGGTTATGACACTGGTGGATGGACCTACTGGGGACAGTGATAACATGATCTGTGTGGCGTATCGGCACCAGTTTGATTTAGTCAATGAGAGCACAGGGGAGTCCTGCAGGTTGCATCACATTGAAACAAACAAGGTAAGTGCGCATCATTGAAACTACTTTTTTGCAGTGCTCCACTGAACATAATTTCTTGCAGACTTGGTGCATCGTATGCTGACCTTATGGAAGTGTAATTTATGGAGAGCCTCATGGCTGTTACTTTTCACTTCTATAACTGCTACTTATGGCCACCCTAAGATATTTGTTCCTTTTGGGATATGTGATAACTACCTCTCTTGAGAGTTATTAGTATAAGATGACTTGTTAAGAAAGAGCCTGTGTTTCAGGCTCTGGAACATTGTTATTGTCATAAATTATATTTTTTCCTTTCTTTGTGAGTAGTTTGCTTTTTGCTTCATCTTTGCAGTATCAAAGTTTTGTTGTTTAAGAAATTGCATCAAAATAACATCAGTTGTTGGCCACAAGAATCTCATTCTGATTTGCCTATTTGCATGTACTGTGGCCGAGATCTTTACACATAGCTTCTATTTCTATTTGAGGAACTTCTGCCCAGTCAACTAATAACTGAATCTTTCTATCCTGGACATAGAGTTGGGATTTAGGCAAATGTCTTGAGTTGTAGAAAAAAGCTCCAGTATTTCCTGATGGGAAGACAGTGATCTTCAGCAACTCTGCAAATCAGACAATTTTGTTTCTAAATATGGATGTGGACATCTAGCTATGGGTGCTACAGAGAAAGCTTCATGACAGCACTGGAAATCTGTCTTGATCTGGATGAGAAGGAACTACAAGTAAAGGGTGGGAATGGGGAAGTACATCATCACTACCACCCCCCTTCCTCTTCCACTCAGGAATCCATATTTCCTTTACGAACACAAACAAGGCAGACAATTAATACGAGCTGAGACAGTGAGTGCTTATAATGTTGAAATGGGTCACCCACTTATTTCCCTGGGTAACAGAGCAGAAATGGCTTTCAGTTACTACAAAAATGGGTTAAAATGCATTTGGTATAGGTATGTTAACGTCCAGGTGTGTTTAACAGTTCCTGACCTACACAGTACTCCTAAATAAAGAAGTAAGCATCTTGTACAAAGGAAAGTCACAGAACTGCTCTTCATGGAATTGATCTCTAACCCCTCGCCTTGTCCAAGTAGTATATGTGATTTGAGAAGCATTTGTCTAATGTAACCTTATGTATTTCAATAGTAAGGTCTAATTTCCTGAACAGATGCCACTTTTTGTGGCTATTTTGGTTTTTTTAATCTAAGTGTAAAAGACAAAACCAAAGTTGAAATATGAGAATGTATGTAGCCTAAGCTCTGTAAAAAGTACTGTTGTTTGACCAGCATTGGTTCTCAGTTTGTAAATTCAGGCTTTTGAGTGATCCTTAAACCACATCCCTGTTGGGCTCAGTAAATGTTAGTGGTTTTGAATGAGTAGTTGGTGTATCTGATCTTTTGGCTAGTCATGATGTGTGCTTTGGAGCTTTTTTAAAAAACAGCTATTTTTAACATATCATGCCGATTCACAGCTTCCTGAAAGGACCCGATTTCCCTAAATTTGTATTGCTGAAGTTGTTTTTATTGCTTTATGCTGTGAATGTGGTATTGAATGTTCAGTGCTGCACAGAACTGAATACAAAAGAAATTGATTTTTCTCCTGAAAGCATCCTGAAAATTAATAACAAAAGTCTGCATTTAGAAAATTTTTATCCATTTCCTTCTCTTTTTTTCTTTTATCTGTATGTGTGCACACCCCAGCTGATCATATTGCTTGTTAGTCAAATCCCAGTTTTAATAACCAGTCTCCATTGCCCGTTCGTTAACCTTTTCCATTATCATTGCAGGTTAATTTTGTTGCAGCTATTGACGTATATGAAGATGGTGAAGCCGGTCTACTCATGTGTTACAACTGTAAGTGTTAAGGGAAGGACAAAAATAGTAATAGATCAATCTGCATGTGTAGTTCTTTTTTCATTGTAATCTAGGTCTGTATTTTAAAATAAACTTTAGTATTTCATGTAAAGTTTGTCAAATATATCCTTTTGAACTTAAATGTGTATTGGAGAGACTGGAAATTCAAATATTATTTTAGTCATACTAACTCTTTTATAGATGTGCATACCTGTATTTATAGATGTTACCATCTTTAAAAAGTCTTGGTTTTTTTCAGATCTGGCTCATGCTTTAGGTAGTTACAGTTACTAGTTGTTTTCAAGACGTACAATTTAGCATTTCATTCATTTTTCCTTGTGTGGTGTCCCATTCTATCTGTGTTTTTTCTTCTGCCTGCTTCTTGACACTTGCATTATTTCATTGTAATTCTCTCATTCTCCTTTTATAAAATGGCCTTATCAAATCATAGAATGTTAAGGGGTTGGAACAGACATTAAAGGTCATCCAGTCCCAGCCTCCCCTGCCATGTACATGGACACCTTCCACTAGTCTAGGTTGCTCAAGGCCTTACCCGTCCTGGCTTTGAACACTGCCAGGGTTGGGGCATCCACAGCCTCCCTGGACAACATGTTCTGCTGTCTCACCATTCTCAAAATAAAAAATTTCTTCCTAATATCTAACTTAAATTTCCCCACTTTCAATTTGTACTCATTACTTCTTGTCCTGTGCCTACACTTGCTGATAAAGAGTCCCTCTCTCATTCCCTGGAGGCCTTTCAGATACTGGAAGGGCTTTCTGTGAGGTCCCTACACTACCTTATCTTTTCCAGGCTGAACAGGCCCAACTGTCTCTCATCCTGTCCCCACAGGGGAGGTGCTCCAGCGCCCTTAGCAACTTTGTGGCCTCCTCTGGACTTGCTCCAACAGTTCCATGTCCTCCTTATGTTGGGGATGCCAGAACTATACATGGAACTCCAAGTTCTCACAAGAGCAGAGCAGAGTGGGAGAAGCCCCTTTCTTGGCCCACTGCCCATGGTCCTTTGGATGCAGCCCAAGATTGCGTTGGTTTCTGGGCTGGGAGCGCTCACTGCTGGCTCATGTTGAGTTTTTCATCAACCATCATCCTCAGGTCCTTCTCCGAGGGCTCCTCTCAATCCCTTCTCTGCCCACCCTGTAGGTGTGTCTGGTGTAGGAACTTGCACTTTGCGTTGTTGAACTTAGTGAGGTTTACAAGTCCTCCCTCTCAAGCCTGTCAGGTTCACTCTGGGTGCATCTCTTGCCTTCGGTGTGTTGTCTGCACCACACAACTCAGTGTCATTGGTGAACTTACAGAGTTCCCACTGTCCCTGTGGCTGACAAACCTGTTGAATAGTCTCAGCCCCAGTATTGGCCCCTGAGGGAGGCCACTCATCACAGGTCTCCATGGGGACAGTGAGCCACTGACCACAGCTCTTTGTATGTGGCCATCCAGCTAGCTCTTTATACACCAAGTTGTCCATCCACCAAATCCATCTGTCCCCAGTTTGGAGACAATGATGTCGTGCAGGACAGTGTCAAACTTTTGATTCAGTATGAAGACAGGGAGAAAAAAACCATTTTGCCTAAAAAATATAAAAGAGCTCCAAGCAGCACACGTTTGGCAGGATCATAGTTGTTTACCTGGACCCCCTGGTACACACGCATGAACTTCTCAAGAAAGAAATGATTGCAATTGCGTCTTGTCTCTAAGCTTCCTTATTGTTTGCTGATACGACTTCTCAAGTCCCGTACTTTAATAGATGTTTGATTAGCACTGGTGCATGTATTTTTTAAAAAAATCTGTTTGTAGTGAAAGGTTCCCTGTTATCTAATTCTAGCTATTAAAAATTCAGAATTACATTGCCAGCAAGAAGCTGTATAAGCCAGCATTCTTATCTGACACATAGGAAGATTGATCATTTCAGTGAACTTAGAGCAGCGAAGCAGTAGGTTTACAAGTTATTAATGAAATCTTTGTCTGTAATATCCCACATGCATAAGTCTTCAAAGAATGTGAACTGTGCTAACATATGGCTGCTTGATGAGCAGAAAGGTACAATTCTGCAGACATTGCTTTCTGACTTTTTCTTGCCTATTCCACTATCCATAGACAAGTTAAGGCACTGATAACTGTTGAAATATTACAAAACTCACTTTGTGAAATATGACAACTTATTAAAATGTAGGTCTTTTGGTTTTTCAAATGCTCTGTTCACAGAGGAAGTTTATTTCCCTTATTTGTTTAGATAGAGGGACATCTCCATAAATGCTTGATTATAGGCAGAAGTGTGGGCGTTATATACATAAAGTTGGTGTTTGACACTGTGTAAGATGGTGGATGCTTTTTTTTCCTCTTTTGTTACAGATGTTTGCCAATACAGAAAGGTATATCCTTTCAGTGGAGGCTCTCCACTGATCCAGCCATCAGCTTATGACTTCCACTTCAGCTGGAATCAAGTTCCTTATGCTGTTGGTAAGAAATTATCTTTTTTTACTAGATGATTGTTTTTTTTCATTACCATTTTAGCTTGCATTTGGCTCTTAGTGGAATGACAGTGTTGTAGGAATACATTCATGATGTCACTTGAGCTAAGTTTCTGCATATGATAATTTTAGAAATTGGAGTCTTAGTGCCAAATTCTTCCTGTGCTGAACTCTTTTTCTGGTTTTCATTTTCCATTCACTCTATATGCTGCCAGGCACGGAGAGCGAAGTTTTCTTGATGTAGCTCTATGTCTATCAGTATGTTAGATGTCCTTTTCATAGGAAAGGGAGATGCCAGAAAAGATCAAGAACGGTTTTCTTGGAGCATCCAAGAAACTTTCCCATTAACCATTTTTCCTTGCCAAATAACTTTTATTTCCTTGCAGTCTGTGCTTTCCCTTATATACTTGCCTTCACTACTGATTCCATTGAGATCCGATTAGTGGTGAACGGGAACTTGGTCCACACAGCAGTTGTGCCTGAGCTTCAACTTGTAGCATCAAGGGTAAGACAGGGAAAAATCATGTTTGACTATTTCTGTGATATAACTGGGATCTAATTCACATAAAAAATTCCTACAGCTAAAAACCTAACAAACCAAAACTGAAATTTGTACTACTAGATCTGTGGTAACTGCTCATCGGTTTGTTTTTAGTTTGTATCAAGTACAAAGAGAATCATAATTGATCATCCTGCATTTTATTGGTTGCAGTAATACAATTTGAAGATGCTTGACTGTTTATGGAGCAAATGCTCTCCTCAACATCACAGGTGTTCTGTCCACTAAGCGATAACCTTTCAATGACCAGCTCCTGTTGACTAAGCAGCAGTACGGCAATCGTGACACTAGAACATAATGGCTAAACTCTTACTTGGAGGAGGGTTAAGGAAGTCTCACTGAACTAATGATGTTTTTGTCATTTCAGTCAGACATTTATTTTAAAGCTACTGCTGCAGTAAGTGGATCATCTGACAGCAGCTATAAGGAAATGAGTTCAAAGAGTTCTCCTCAAACACCGACAGCTTACGAAAAGTCAGAATGTCCTCTTTCTTCTCTAGAAGGTAATGTGGCAGCTTGAATAATGATCTCTGATCATTCCAACAGTGATCACATCTCAGTGAAGCCGATCTTCAGTAAAGATCGTAAAAGATCTGGAGTTCCTAGCTGAAAGTCTGGAAGATCAGAAATTTTCTATTTATTGACAGATGTGAAGCACCTGGCTGAGCTATTGCCCTGTACTATCTTTTTGAATAACATGGTAGCAGTGTTCTGAAGAAATCATTTCTTTAGGAAGCGAGGAATTAAGCTTCAGTAGCTTGATGCATCTTTGGCAATATCGCCATGACTAATAAAAAGAGGCATAAAATTGTGGGAAGAATTGAGATTTCATGTACACTGTTCCTTTCATTTAAGAAAAGCTAAGCTACCACTGGATGGCTAAAGCTCTTTTTTGTGAGCCAAAAGTCAGAAGTTCTAGCCTTGAAAAACTTTGCACAGTCAATTTAGTGTAACGTCATCTGTGAGCAATTGATCTGTAGCGTAACAATAATGGAGAAACAAGGGAACATTAACTACATAATGCAAGATGGATGTATACCTTTCTTCCTTAAATCTGCTGGTGCACTGTTAGCAGAAAGGGGAAGGAGAAGGCAATCACAACTTCAGTTTTTTAAAGGCAGTACTATTTGATGGTAAGTTTGGTATTTTGGTTTACTTTTTCACTAGGAGTTAGGAAAATGTGGTATTTTGTGCTGTGTAAGAGGAGGTGTCATAGTTTAAACCACTTGAGATCCAAGCTCAACATATTTGCAGTATATTAAAATACATAGGGAATATTGCACAGAGTGAAGGGTCATGTTGTAATAGTCAAAGTGCCAGTCTCAAGTTTTATAGATTCACTTCCTTTACTTAAAAAGCGCCCAGCTCAACAAGTATAACTTTTCTTTAAAACTTTACATTTGGAAGTATTAAGAACTGATTCTGTTATGAAAGTGTAACATTTTGGGGTTTTTTTCTTTTTGTGTTTCAGGTGAAGTTCCATGCAGAAACCTGTACAAAATTCCTCTCAGCAATCTGGTTGGGCGAAGCATTGAACGACCTCTGAAGTCACCTTTGACTCCCAAGGTTGTCCCTACCACAACATCCAGTGGCATTGCCTCACTTGCAGTTGCACACTCCCTGTCCTTATCTCGCATGGAAATTAAAGAAATTGCAAGCAGAACACGTAAAGAATTGCTGGGTAAACTCTCCTTGTTCTTATGTGTACATATCAGTTGCTAAGTATATACTTCATAATCTTTGGACCATCACAGTTACATTTGTAGCATGCAGCCAGTATTCATAAATTATTAAAATAAAGAACAAAATGAAACTGTGAGGAAGCATTATTTGCAACTAGTACAGTCATTGTCTGATCACATATAAGGTGACCATATTCTAAGCCAGGTAGAAATACTTAATAATGGAAACCAGCAACAGGTACCTTAACATTTTCATGTATGCTTTATTTTCTGTTCAGAGCATTAAGTCTTTTATTCCTTTTATTGAGGCCTTTTGGACGAGCCTATATCCAAGACAGAAAGTGCACAGAAGCAAAAAAAGGTTCCTCGAAGACAGTCAGACCCCAAGCAGGGAGCAGTAAGATCAACTAGTAGTGACAGGTAAATATACTGGCTTTAGAAAAGAGTCTAAGTTAAGCTGTAAATATTTACAGAAATAATTGCTTATGTTTATTTCAGTTGGCTGGGACTAAGACCTTTGTACACCAATGTGCATTTCATCCTTATGTGTTTGTTAGAGTATCTGAATACTCCTAAGTACTGAAACCATTATACTTTTTTGCTAAAGACATGTTGATGAGCAAAGCAAGACTAAATGGGAGTTTGTGGGGACCTGCTGCAGTTGAACCTGTAATTAAGATCTGAACTACTGAGTCTGCACTCTGCAGACTCTCTCGCTGTTTCCTTCATATGCTCTTGTGTTGCTATTTCCAGAATAAATTCTGTGAAGAAATGCCATAGCATTTGTCTGCTTGGCACTGACCCCACTGCCATTCTCTTGTTTTCACTTCTTTTCATAACCTGTGTTTCTGTAGAGTACTGGCAGAATTCAGTCAAGATACAGGAGACAGATTACCAAAACAAACCAAATCTCTGCTGCAGTGTAAAACTATGTTCCCTTTAGTTCCCTATTTTGAAATTTGTGGGGCAAGTGGCTTCATTTTGATTATTTTCATGAGAGTAAAACAGGAAGAAACTTGGTTTTAGTGATCTGTATATGTCTTTAGGATAACTTGATTGAAAGAAATAGCCCTTGTTCCTTCCTGCCCCGATCTGTGTGTTTTTGTTAGTAACTTTTGTCTTTGTCTTTGCAGGATAATCTCAAGCTCTTTTGAAAGCTATTCTGAAAGACGTCATCTTTCCACTAGTTCAGATCCTGATACTTTAGCAAACAGGGAGGAGAGCTCACCATCTAGCTCTCCATTTCAGCTGATTTCTTTATATGATGAAGACATCATTGATTTGAAATGAAGACAGTCTTAAAACCTTTCTTCCTTACTTCACGTTTTCTTACGACTCTGAGCTCTATGGGAATGTCACAAACACTGCTTCTGGTGGTGAAATGTGGCTGGAAGTACTGTTGACAAATCTTTATAGAACCTATGTTGTTGTGGCTAGCACAGCCTGATTTGGTGATGCTTGTATCTTTGACATAGGTATGTTTTCTCAGTTAATGAACATTTACTTTTTGTGCAGTTTTAACAAGTAGGTAATCAGTGAGGGGTTTAGGCTGAAACTGAAGTACACAAGAAGTATTAGTTGTTCTGAGCTACAGTGTATGCCATGTGAGAAGAGGAATTTTATAATATAAATCACTGCTTTTGTTTTTTCAGTCTTAAACAAAACAAAACACACACACAAAAAAAAAAGGCATGCAGACAAGGTCATTTCAAACAGTGCAGTCAGTCCTTGAAATGATGCAGTTCTGGTATGTTCACTGAAGAGTCAGGTAAGTTATGAAGAAGCTTTCTTTGCTTTGGCTTGCCCATGCACATTGGTTAGGGAAACTTGAAAACTGTTTTGGCATTAAGAATCCTTGGGCAAAAACTTTTTATAGAAAATGCAAGCTTTCAAAGTATTTCTTAAGAATTGGAATAAAAAAACCTCTAAAAACCCACAAACACATCTCCAAACCCAAAACCCCAGTCCATCCCCTAGAAAACTCTTACTGTAGTGCATCTGCAGATTTTTCCGTTACAAGCAGAAGAGCCTACTCCAATTGTTTTGACTACACTGAGGTTCCTATGCAGGCATCGGCATTAGCTGGTATCTGCACTTGCACCAAAAGTGTAAGTCATCGTTCCAGATAGTTGTATTTTTCTAACTGGATGCAGGCTGAAAGTTCACTGATAACAAGCTAGTTTTTTATGATGAAATAGTCATCTTGGCTCTTATATTACAGGACATGGTTTTGTCTTGAAAGCTTGATTTTTGTTTTTTTGTGGGGTTTTTTTAAACCTTTCCTCTAGAACCCCTTTGCAGGGGATTTATTTTGTTTGGCTTTTGTTTTTTTCATGGAAGCATGATGACTCCAGCCTTTTTATAGATGAAGTTTTTAGCTTTATTAGCAAGTGTTTCCTGTTCTATATGTAGAAATACACCTGTATCCTTGATTTTATTTCATAATACAATTTGTATGTCATGATTTCACTTTCTGTTCAAGCATGGTCAACTGTTTTTGCAAAGTAATTTTTTCTGTTTATTGTATATAATGGCTGAATTGCTCCACCTAAGAAAATATGCAAGACATTATCTGGAAGCATATTTCTTACTCTCAACTGGAGTGGCTAATCAAGAGAAGAAGCAATATTTTCAACAGTAATTAGTGTAGGAGCACAAAGCTGTTATTACTTTAGTGGGTTTTGCACTCATAGATGTGTGGGGTGAGCCTTAATAAGCATCTAAAAGGAAATACCAGATCAAAGTCTTTGCAAGAGCTTGTAATTCTTTTTTGATAATGCTATTTCCAGAAACTGTGTTAATTTACCCTATACTTATTTATGTGGGCAGCTAAGGTTTCAAAAATCAACCTGAAAGTATTACATGGTGCTTGTTCTCCTCTAAGTTGTAAACACTTTTGTATTGAATCCACTTTCGGGGCTCTGCTGGCATTTGCGTATCTTTAGGAAGCAAAAGAGCCACCTTTTTCCAATAAGATTTCTCAATGTAGGATTTAATTTATGTGGGTGGTTTTGAAGAATGTACCAGTGTGTTGCTAAACTGGGGCTTTAGTTAAAGTACAAGTTTAACTGGAAACTTTGCTTTGCCCTGTTAGGATATCAGATTTTAAATATATTGCGGATGTTCACCTGTGCTATTATAGCATGATTTGAAGTGATTAAACATTGTTCAATACCAGTTCAAGTGATATATGGAAATTTTAAAACTTGTTTTGAAGAACCTGAACAAACACATATTTAGGTATCCTAAAGACTAGCCCTAGAGATGGAGCACAAGGGAGGTCGAGAAGAATGAGAAGAGCTTGACAGAAAGCCTGACTGCTGGCTATGATGGTAGTCAGGATGCATATAGGATGTGGCACTTGCATCATATCCTAGACATAATTATAGAAGAAAGGGCCATAAAACAAGAGTTAATCTTTAACCAGAAGCACAGCAGTAGCTATAAAGTATTACTGTAAAGTAAGAGAGTATGGAGGAGTGTGTGTGTGTGTGTGTGTGTGAAAGGAATTTTGTAGGTCTGCCTGTAATTACAGCATTGAGGACATCCAGCAAATGAACTGTAAGGAGAACAGATATTTGATTGCTTAACCAGATCAGACATGTACTTACCTGGAACAGGATGTTGGTATCATTTGAAGAGGGAAGCCCAGCAACTGCATCCTACCTGCCACCTGAATTTCATGCTATAGCTTGACTTAGTGGGACAGGTAGAAGCTGTTACACAGGTCATAGTGGAAAAACTACCAGACCTAACAGACTGTTGCTTGTATGGGACAGGAAGGACTTGAACCTTGGAAAACAATTACATATCTTCATTCTTAGTGTATCCAGTAAGTGCCTTAACAAGGCTTACACTTCTTCAGTTTTTGCTTCTGTAATTAATCAGTGTCTTACAGGGATCATAGCAGACCTAGAAAAAGAAGTAGGGAGGAATTATGTAACCTTTAGTTTGTTTTATACCTAGAAATATAGGTGTTTTTTACACCTAGAAATGGTAGCTAAGGCTTTAGGGTAATGTATATGTAGTTTACTACCTACTTACTGTATGAGAACAGCCCAGAGTATAGGTAGAAGGCAAAGAACATGGTAATAATAGTCAAATTTTATTTGACATGAGCCACAAGAACCAAATTATGTGAAGATCTTTATCTCATTTATTGTATCAAAAGACAAATATCAACACAATAATGTGAAATTGCTAGCATAACAGGACAAATATCTGCTGTACAAGGATGTGGTTTCTGTGTGTTCTTAATAGCCCCATCAGACCACCACGAATTCTGTTCCTCTTAGTGTGATGAGTTGGTATTCTCTGAACCAGCTTCTAACCTTTGCTTCCTCTCAAAATAGTCTTAGATCCTTACCATTCAGACTGCTAATTAAAATCAAGAGGCAATTGGTGGTACTGATATATAAGCTCTTGTGCAACATTTATAAAGGGCGAGGTTTCTATAGATCTGGGGAACCTCTCTTACTTCAGAGTGGTGTAAGAGGACAAGGCTTGTTGGAAGGCTGCTGGGATGGACAGCTTATGCTGTCGGTCACTTCAGCATTAGGGCCGTGTTGTTTCCCTTCTGCTTTTCCAGCATGTGCATGCTTATGCTCATCGAAACTTACGAAGTACTCCTGGGCACAAAGTGTAGCCAGGTCTAACCTAAGCACAACCCTTCCTACTCTCATATCATATGTTAAAGCTGCCTGTAGGCTGCATGCTTGATGATGGCTGACTAGTTCATGGTTGGAAGAAAAGATAATCTTTGAATCTACAACTGTGTAAGATGGGTGTTCTACTAGGAAAACTGAAAAATCTTACTACAGATGGGTAGAAGAAATTGCTTCCATGATGGAAGAATTGTTACCAAGTTAAACACTTTCTATCAAGCTAAGATTAACTGAGGACCCATTCTGGACTCTTGGCTAAGTTTCTGCAAGAAATATTTTCTATCCCACTGTGCTGGATTTGTTGGCAGCAGTGGGGCTCTTAACTCCTTCTGGTTAATGGTATTGTCACCACTTCAGCACTGTGCCTTAGGCTGACTAAATTCCAGGAATGTCATATACTTTGGTGCAGGTATTAGACTGTACAGGCAGTTAATTTAGAATGTACTTGTGCCTCCTCACCAGCACAGGTAATGATACATGGAATCACAAAGTATTTGAGGTTAGAAGGGACCAGTGCAGATCATCTAGTCCAGTACCCACACACCTCCATTCAAAAGTATGTTCAAAATGGGTATGCAGCATTTTGAGCTACTCATCCTCTTTGTCCTATATTTGAATCACAGGCCGCATATTAACCCTCCAGCTTTGAAGTGTGACCAGGACTCAAGAACCCCAAGACACATCAGCTAAGTTAATTCTTTCACACACATGGAATATTCAACCCTTAAGGCTGAGGATTTGATGAGGCCTTCCCAAGGGCCCTAAAGCTCAGTTTGGGCTTTAGAAACAGTTGCAGAGTAATGGTCATTTTTGTGCAGTACACATAGATCTTATAAGTGTTTGAGAGTAGCAAGACACTTCCTTCTAATAAGAAACAAAGATCTACATGTAATTTGAAAGGTCTGTAGCTGTTCATGGTAGCAGGAGATAATGCACTGAATGGATGCATGCATACATTGTTTCTGGACTGGCAGGGAAAAAGTAGGGCCTGTTGTAGGTGCAGTGCTTTTCAGGTCTGGGGCTGTGGTGAGGATTTTTTGGTTTGTTTTGGTTGGTTTGGTTTCTTGGCATTGGGCACGTTTGGTGTTTGAGGGGTGGGGTTTTTTGTTTGTTTGTTTTTGTTTGCTTGTGGTTTTTTGGGGAGGGTTTTTTATGTGGGTTTTTTTTTTCTGCTGGTGGGTTGTTTTTGTTTTTTTCAATACATGACATACATGCAAGTACGCACTCAGAATGAATAGCAGATTTTCTGTTTGCCTTAATGAGATTATTTCTATAAATGTGCAAGCATTTAGAATTGATTGGTAGATTCAAATTGATTTTTTTTTTTTTAGTACTGTGAGAGTCAACTCAATAAATATTTAAATAGTGCTTAATAGACTGGGGGTTGGGTACCAGTTATGTATGGTCAAGGTTGCTGCTCCTGACATACTTTCTGCTGTTCTATATATGTTTTACCAAGTAACAGCCAGCTCATGTATGTTTTTGTAAAGGTGTGGGTCTGTAACTTGTGCTTGCAGATGCAATGGCTTTTTCAGAGCTGTTGGCTGAGTCTGCTTTTGAAATATATAATCCTTTGCCTTTGGATTTGATTTTCTATATATATACATAAATACCTGTATATATATTTTGTAATTTCCACCGTAATTGTTAGGGGATTAGAAGTCTTAAGGTTATATACATACAGGAGTCTAAAGTAATGGGATCATAAAAAGTGAGGAAGGGAAAAGTCCTATCTGCAAGCAATAAGGTAGTTAAAAATAATTTGTGTTGCCTTCTGTGTATGAAAATGAGTACCATGCTATTTTCCTTATTAACAATTTGATGTCATGGTTCATAGGCACAGTGCTTCCTAACTCTGTTAAAGCACTATTTTCTCAGATAGGCTCAGTCTGATTTTGTGAAGGAATAAATTATACCCTGGGAACCTCATATGAACAATATGGGAAGGCTCAAGAGATTATGCAGCAAACATAGGTACTTGCATGCAGGTTAGAAAGTATTTTTACTCTTATTAGTTGAGCACAGCAATCTCACCAGCCTGTATACTGTCCACCTGCTTCCCTTTGTTACTGACCTGTGACTGACTGACTCCTGTTTGCTACTGGAAATCGTGATATTAGCACATGACTTGAAGAGAAAATTAAGAGATTATTTTCTGCATATTTATTTATAGCTCTATTAGGTATTTATCTGGTTGAATGGAAAATATGATGTCTGTAAAGGTTTATGCAGAGTGTTACCAATCTGGAATGTCAGTTTAATTAAGCCTTTGAATGGTAGCAGACTGCTTTGTAATTTAATAATTGTATATTGTTAAGGCTGTTGCTACGTTTGTGATCAAAGACTCTTTACCTCTTGTCTTAAATGCTGATGTATTACCATTGTTTTTAATGTGTCATTTGATAGCGTGTATGGTTTGTGTGACATCCAACTGAAACAGTCCTATCACATCTGGAACTGTTTTAAGTGCTATTATCACCTTTGTGAAGGACAAACGTGATTTATTCCTTCATATGTAATAAACTATAAATTTGACTCACTTCTGTCTTTCACAGATGCAGAACTAATGAATTCCAAATTTGGAAAGAAAAAAGACAAGAAGTTAAAAAGACAGGAATTAGCACAGAGTTCTGGATTACTGTCTCCATTTGAGTTCTCTGAAATGCTATATCCTACCTACCCATCCTGTGAGATGGGTGTTTGTGTCTTAAGCTTTACCCATCTTTGAGAAAAACCATAATCCACATTGGTTTGTTTCCAGGCATCTTTTAGGCTTTCAGAGACCTGCATGGGTTGGAGATCTTTACCCCTTAAATTAACACTAGAAAAGATTGATTTTTTTTTTTCTTTTTCTGACTAAGTGTATATTCTTGCTGTCTCCCAGACCATGTAATTCCATTTGAAAAAGCAACAATCTTTCCTGAAGTGTCAGAGACATTGTCCTAAGAGCTCCAACCCTTCCTGTGAGGTAAACATGTTCCTAGGCAACTTGATAGCAATAGAAAAAAACCTAACACCTGTGAAAGCTAAGCATTCATCTCCATTTAGGATTAGGACTTCTTCTGTGGTCATAGTAGCAGCAACACAAGCGTCAAATACTGCACTCTGAAAGTAACATTACCCAGGCTCCATTGTGCCCTTCACTGTAACATGCCCTAAGGAAAAGGTAGAGTGGAGCGAAGAACTTAATTTCTTTATTTACAAAATTTGATTTTAATTTACATAGTAGAAGAAAAGATATGGGCCCCAATACAATTAATATTCTCACTGGGCCATTACAGTCAGTCTACACCAGTACGAAGAGCACAGGAACTGAAGAAATCAATGTATGGCAAAGATCCCCCCAGACACTGACAAAATTCATTAAAACAATTTGATGTCTGCCATGTGATGCAGTTGGTTTCAACTAATAATTCATTCATGATATAAAAACCTTTTTACCAATATAAAAAAAAAAAAAAGCCTTAAGCTTAAGATCTTCTGAAGTAGGCTCCTATTTGTTCCAAGGTCTGGCCTTCTGTTTATGGAACATTAAAAGGCTGTCAAAGTTGCATTGAGGCAGCAGAAGGAAGAGAGTCAGAAAGAGCCAGAGGACAGTAAGAGACCTGAGAGAGGAGGAACAACAAAGAACCCACATTCTTCCAGCTCCCTCCCCCACAACTCACTTGATAAAGAGCTGCTCTGGCTCTGGGGGCCAGAGAGGACTGGGGCTCAAGGCTCTCTCAAGAGCATTTTTAATACATTTCCCTATGAAAAGACACTTCAGATTGTAATTGATGATGCTTACTAGAAAAACATTACATTCTTTGGTTACCAAGAAGGCCATGACCCAGTTTGTTCACACACACAGAGCACTTGCCCTGCCTCTGGCTAAACGGGGGAAGATTCGGGTCTCGCCAGCCCCGGAACAGCACTCCAGCCACGGGCATCATCTGCAACTGCAAACAGAAGAGAGGAAAGGAAAGTGAAGGACAAATTAAAGGAAAAAGTCAATAATGTCCAAACTTCTCGCGTGCGATGCAGTTTTCATGTTCCATTCTTGGATGGCTCCAGTACAACAGTCCCTCTCCCAGAAGGAGAGAGAAGTGATTGTGAAGGGAGCACGATAAACGCTGGTGCGTTTTACACCGCATTAACTACAGGCACATTCCTAATAAGCGGAACTCCTACCCCGCCGTGCGGCGGACACTGATGACGTCAGCGGCGCGCCGGAAGCCGCCTGAGCCGGGCAGCGGCGGGCCCGGGGCTGCTGAGTCGCGGTGCTGCCGGTTCGCCTGGCCCGGCCTCGGTCCCGCCGCCCCCTCCCGCCAGAGCGCCGGCCCCCGCCCCGGGAAGTGCCCGCAGCCGGTCCCGTCGGGGAGCGATGGCCGCGGGGAAGTCGCAGCCCGTGGCAGGCTCGGCGGAGCCGCGCGAGCCGTGGCGACTGCCCCCCGAGGGACACCCCGCGCCGGGCCGCTTGCTGAGGTGAGCGGCGCCGAGGGCCCAGCGCCCGCCGTGCTCGGGCCGGGCGGGGGGAGCGGAGCGCTGGGAACGAGCCTCGGGCACGTGGCTACAGAGTCGGGGGCGGCGGCCTCGCAGCTGCCCTCAGTTTTTGTGTTAGCTTCACGTACTGACTAAAACAAACACCTTAGAGCTCACCGGTTTTTTGGTCAGAGGCAGCCTTTTAGAAATTTGTACTTGCTCTAATGAGAACGTGGGCCTGTCTGAACAGCAGACGTGCTCAGCCATACGTGCTGAGGAAGCTGTCACGGTCACAGGTACTGCAAAAATGTGGGACTCCACAGGGGCAGCTGTTTCGTGCATTGGACACATAGAACTTTCGTGTGGTTTTTATCAAAAATTGCGTGCCATGTGCAGCCTTTTATAGAAGACTGTACGTTTCTGTACTACTAGGCCCTGTTAAGAGCTGTACTCTTAAGATCCTGTTCTACAAAGGTAAAGTGCCTGTATAGGAATAAACTGTTGGATCCCACTCAGATTCCTCAGTTCTTTCAGTTTGAGAGCTTCTATTACATTCAGACAGTTGTCTAACGAATGGAATTAGACCTTCCAGAGAAAATAATTACAATTTTTTAAACTGTTTACCTGTTCACAAGTTTATCTTATTAATCAATTGTCCCAGGAAGTTGAGATGCCACAAGATAGTGTAAGTGCATGCAGGTCATGTATTTTAGGAGGTGGTATTCAATTTCACAGTTAATTATCAGTGGAAATAAACTGTGAAAATAGCAAAAAAGAAACAGGAAGGGTTTTTTAATGCATTTAGGTCAAAATGGTGCAAGCATCAAAACTGATACTAGACCAGCGCAAGCTCAGGTCTTTAGACAAGCCAAATACAAATATGATTAATGTATCCTTCACCCAATTTGATGGACATCTCTTTTTATCATCTTTAAAAGTTACTAGTTACCTGCTTTGTGTTTAAAATAGTTCAGGAGAAAGATATGAGTAAGTTCTGTCAGTAACTAGCTTATCATTCTGCTTATGTGCTTTGTTTTTTGCCTTTTATCAGTATGATCCATGAGTAAACTCTAAGACAGTGTTTATTTGCTATAATAGGTTTAAAACTTAAACTAACCCTTACCTTATAGGACTCAGAATTTGGGAGTGTTAACCTAAAATAAGAAAGATGTTAACATTCATAATGAATGCTAACATTCACTAGCTGCATACAATTTGTTTCTAAGTCTGATGTGGGACAAGTGAGAATTCAAAGTGCATGCAAGTGCTTAGTCCTAACCTAATCAATATTTTAAAATGCATTTGGTCGCTTCAGTCTGTGTGTTAACATGCCATTTGGAATACTGATGTACCAGTAATAAAGATGTGATTCTTACCTTGTTTTCTGAACGGAACTAATACAGTATTTTGATGTATCACAGGTAAATTTTTCCATAACCTTATGGAGAAAAAGGACTTTGAAGCATGGCTTGATAACATTTCTATTACATTTCTTTCTCTGACGGACTTGCAGAAAAATGAAACTCTGGATCACCTGATTAGCTTGAGTGGAGCAGTCCAGCTCAGGCACCTCTCCAATAATCTAGAGATTCTCCTCAAGAGGGACTTCCTCAAACTTCTTCCATTGGAACTTAGTTTTTATCTGTTAAAATGGCTTGATCCTCAGACCTTGCTCACATGTTGCCTCGTCTCTAAGCAGTGGAACAAGGTTATAAGTGCCTGTACAGAGGTGTGGCAGACTGCATGTAAGAATCTGGGTTGGCAGATAGATGACTCTGTTCAGGATCCTCTACATTGGAAGAAGGTTTACCTAAAGGCAATTTTAAGGATGAAGCAACTGAAGGACCACGAAGCCTTTGAGACATCCTCTTTAATTGGGCACAGTGCCAGAGTATATGCACTTTACTATAAAGATGGACTTCTGTGTACAGGTAGGAAGGACAGACAACTTGGAGTCTTACAATTCCTTGTTTTCTCTTCCCCTCATATGATTGATGACCGCTTTCTTTTCCTTTACCAGACAGATTATTTTCATAGTGCGAATGCAGTTTAGGTGATTCAAAATAATTTTTTTTCCAATTTCTGAAACACCTAGTGCACTAATAAACTCATTAGTCACTTACATAAGAAAACAAGGAGACCAATTTCTTTGTTAATTAAAAAAATAGTAGCAGCAGGTATCACTGCCCCTGCCCATGGCAGGGTGGTTGGAACTAAATCATCTTTAAGTGCCCTTCCAGTCCAGACCGTTCTGTGATTCTGATCATGCTGTTGCTATTAGTAAGCCCATTTGAGAAGTACAGATATGTTAGCTATGCTCCTAGAGGATGACTTGCAGTTAAAGGGCCTTGTTTGGGCTGTGTGAGCATTTCAGTCTTCCAAAGTGTGGCAGAAAAAGTCATGTCTTCTTCCTTGAAACAAGACTGTAAGCACTTTCAGTTCTTAAACCAAGTGTTTTATGAAGACCTGGAAACTTGATTTAACCTCGCTACTAGTCTGACTTGCACATAATTTCAGCTTCCTCCCTAAACACTGCAGACTTCAAGGTTTCAGTTTGAACTTAAAAATACAGACAGAACACATATGAAACATCAAGTATGAAACAACAGTAACAGTTACACTGATCTGTTGTCAAAGCATGTTCCAGGGATTTCCTAATTATTTGAGATGACAATGTTATACACTAAGTTAGGAATCCTGACTAAGTATTCCCCCATTTGTTAGTACTAAGATGATTACTATAAACCAACAACTAGACTCTAGCCAGTGCTTCACTTACCTACTCAGCAGGGAATGTTAATACACGGCAAACAGCATTGTTAAAACTTTCTGACGCTTTTGTGCTGAAACCAACGGGAAAAGCAACAAGTGTAAGGGTCTCCAAAGCTAGCAGTGAAAGAAAAAGAAACTTCAGGGAGAGAAAGGGAACTGGTAGATGATGGGGCCTGGTATTCATCTGTATTTCAAGATTTGGTGGACCCCTTTCCTACTTGAAACAAACTAAAGCTTGCAGTATAGTCAGTAGTTCTGCAAACCTGAGAATGATGTGTCATGTAAAACTTCCTTGGATCTGTTTCAGTAGACACTCAGTCTGAGGTAGTGCCAGAATTTACAGAAGCTGCTGAAAGGGTGTGAAGAAACTGGAAGGCCAAATATCTAGTAGCTTCATTAACATGAAAATAAGAGGCTTTGTTGAGACTAGGGCTTATTTCCCATTCAAGCAGCTTGAAAGTGCTATTTAATGAGAAAGAGTTCAAAAAGGGGATGTACCAAGCCCTGCTCCTGAGGTGGATCAACTCTAGGGCACCAGTATATGGAAGGGCCATCAAATTAGAAGGCAGACTGGCAGAAAAGGCCCCGGGTAGGTTCTGGTAGACACGGAGTGAGCATAAGGCACCAACGTGCCCTTGCTGGGCTCCTTGAGGAATCGAGTGTTGCCAGCAGGGTAAGTGGGGTGCTCCTGCCCCTCATCTCAGTACTGGTGAGGCCCCATCTGGAGTACTGTGTCCAGTTCTGAGCTCCTCGGTACCAGAGACGTGGACACACTGGAGAGTCCAGGAAAGGATTGGAGCATTTCTCATATGAAGAAAGGCTGAGAGAGCTGGGACTTAATCCTGAAGAAGAGAGGGCTCAGGTTGTCATCAACACCTGAAGTGAGGGTGCAAAGAAGATGGAGCCAGGCTCTTTTCAGTGGTGCCCAGTGATGGGATAAGAGGCAGATAAGACACAAACTAAAACACAAGAGGTTCCCTTTGAACTTATTTTACTGTGAGAGTGATTTGTACTTTTACTTTTCTTACTGTGAGAGTCCTTGAGCAGGGGTTGCCCAGGGAGGACAACTGAAAGCTGTCTGGTCATGTTCCTGGGCTGTGGGTGGCCCTGCTTAGTAGGGGCATTGGAAGAGTTGACCTCCAGAGGTCACTTCCAACCATAACTATTCTGTGATTCCATTTAAATACTGTATTTAAGACAAACAAAGATGAGTATAGGATTGGAAATATTATTTACTCTTTGCTCCCAACTATCGTATTCTTTTATATTCTAGGATCAGATGACTTGTCTGCAAAACTGTGGGATGTAAGCACAGGGCAGTGCATATATGGTATCCAGACACACACTTGTGCTGCAGTGAAGTTTGATGAACAAAAGCTTGTAACAGGATCTTTTGATAACACAGTAGCCTGTTGGGAATGGAGCTCTGGGGCAAAAACACAGCATTTTAGAGGACACACTGGTGCGGGTACGTTGAAATTTTCAATTCGTAATTTCACTGATCAAGTAACACATCATCATCAACATCAAACAAATGATAGTTTAGACAGCTCTTTGCATACTAGCTTTTTTGTTTTTTATAGGCTCTGTCCTCAGCCACCTGAGTAACCTCAATGCCCCCATGGCAGGGGAAGTGACCAGAACAGATCTAAATCTGTCCTTGAATATGCCAAAGCTTAGCTTAGCCATGTAGAGTTTTGCAGTTGCATGGAAGTAATACTAAATGCCATGGTTATTCAGTAGTTTTGTGTCTGCCAAAGAGATGCAAAACTTAGGTACCATATGCAAATGAGCTTACAGCAAAGAGCAAAATAGGACCTGGGAATTTGTATTTGCAGTTTCCTCATAATTCTCTATCCTCTGCTTCAGAGTATAATCAACTCAGCTGTAGGTCTGTTCCCCTGTGAGTAAAGAGATCTATCAAATGTACTAATCTTGCTGGAATTGTCTTACTAGAAGTCTGGAAATAAGAACTAGTTAAAGTTACACTTTGCCACAATCTATCCATAAAGGATCCACTGATGTACATTCTCTCCATTTGGACAAAAACTCAAGTAATTTTGCAATGTAAACTTAAGAATCCAAAGCAACAATTCCTGTATAGAGTTCAAGAACAACAGCCAAAGATGAAGCAGCATATGAATTTAGAGGATGCTAAATTCATAAAGAGACTAGTAGTATCTCACAGAAAAACACATGGATAGAGACAGATATTCCCTATTTAGTACCTCTTTCCTTGTAGTTTTTAGTGTGGATTACAATGATGAACTTGATATTCTGGTCAGTGGCTCTGCAGACTTCACTGTGAAAGTATGGGCCTTATCAACAGGAACGTGCCTGAATACCCTTACTGGACACACGGAATGGGTCACTAAGGTGGGAATATTGATTTCTAATTAATCTTGTAAACTCTTGCACTAAATTGGTAACGTGTTCTAAATTTTGTTTTCCTAATCCTAACCCTGCAAGTAGTTGTAGAAACTGAAGATCATTTGGAAATACTGCAAAATAATATTTCAATAGGAAAAATATTTAAGCTATAATTAAACTTTTCTGACTATTGAGGATATTTCTATTTGAAAGCAGCTGGAATAATATTAGGAATCAGTGTTTGATTCAAAGACTGAATAAAAACTGGTTCTGAAAGAATGCTGCTTTAAGAATTTTGTAAAAAAATGCAGTGATCTCGATAACAAAAATCTAAGCATGAAACAGTATTTTTCTTCTGACTATTTCAGAACTTGGAAGATAGGGGGTGACTCAACAGGTGAAAGCTGTATGTGTGCTTATTAATAGAGTAAGTTGTCACAAGAAAAGTGTAAACTTTTAGCAACCCTTCAGTTGCTAAAAGTATTTGTATTGCCTTTATATAGGGGTACAGTATGCAGGTGGTTAGTGAAGTGAAAAACGCAAATTAAAGTTTTGTTATTTAACAGCCCCAACATAAATTATTACATCCTTCAATTACAGGTAGTTTTGCAGAAGTGCAAAGTCAAATCTCTTATGCATAGTCCTGGGGATCATATTCTCCTAAGTGCAGATAAGTATGAAATCAAGGTATGTACCATATATCACACATATATCACCCTGGTACACAGGGAAATAAAATGCTTGAGTGCTTTACTGAAGTTTAGAAATAATACAAGGCTTTATTTTCTCCTATATTTTCTGTTTGTGAGGCTGCATACAAGGCATGAAACTCTTTGGAAGCTAATTTTTCCGTGCTTATTTTAACATTCAGATTTAAACAATGGTTCTACCTGGATGGTAATGCAAAGAATCGGTGCTTTCAGTGCATGTCTAATGTGCTGACTTGACAGTGAAGCACTGACTGCAAGTGCTGTCACTGGTGGGGACTTTGCCGTTGGAGAGTCCTGTAAGTGTGTGGCTGTGGAAGTGCTTTGTAACTCAAACACTGTTACATTTCTGTCCCAGTGGGAGAATTGATTTTTTTGGGGTGTTTTTGTTTGGGGTTTTTTGGCCATTCTTTAAAGCAACCATTTTCACTGCAATTTTTTAGGCTAGAAACAACAAATACTGCAACAATACTATAAGACAAGTCACTTGGAGAATTGATGCTCCTACCTGAAGGAGATAAATATTTCTGAGAAAACATGCACACTTACCTCATGCCTAGAGAGACTGGGAGGCTTGCTCTATTAGTGTAACAGTTTATAATGTAATTTTTTGATGGTCTTAAACTGTGTTTTAATTGTAGATTTGGCCTATTGGAAGGGAAATAAACTGCAAGTGCTTAAAAACACTTTCTGTTTCTGAAGACCGCAGCATCTCCCTGCAGCCCAGACTGCACTTTGATGGTAAATACATAGTGTGCAGTTCAGCACTAGGACTATACCAGTGGGACTTTGCCAGCTATGATATTCTCAGGTAAACCTTTCAGTTTAAGATTCAGTCTTCTTTAAATAAATAAGAAGTAGAACATAATAGTTTTAATAACTTACTTCAGAGTGGACCAAAAGAATCTCAATAAAAATTCTGTAAACATCTTACTTCACACATACTGCCAGGTTAAATTCTAATTTCTTACCTGATAATACGAATCATCTGATTGCTGTTTTGGTTTCTGGACATATGCTACTCCTCTTTCATATTTTCATTCCATAAGCTGAAGTGTTTCAATATAGACTTAAATCAAACTTCAGGGCTGGAGTTGTTAATGGGAGACTGTAGTGACCCATAGCTAATGTTGCCACAGAGACTGCTGGAAGAGAACCAAGCAGACATTTATGGGTTTCCTTTGATGGGACAAGAAATTAAAAAGGCTCTTTTTCTTTAGAGCACTACTGATCTATCATTCTTGATAATGCAGTGCGGTGGTAGTGAAATCTATCAGACTTCAGTAAGGGATCAAACGTGATGGCATTCTGTTTCCATAAAAAGAGTAAGACTCTATCAGTTAGAAATGGTGGCAGCAAAGATTATAACTTATTAAGGAAAAAAAAGGAATTCAGAACTGCTAGCAGTTAACTCTTAATTCAAATGGCCTGAGTATTTATGGAGTATTTACCATTGAAAGATCTACTCTGAAAGAAGTGCTTCTTCTCAGTAAGAATAACTGAGTAATTTCGCTTCATAGTTTACCCTCCCATCTTTCAAAAGAGAAAGATGTTCTCTTACTGCTGAGAACAGATTTTCATCTCCATATATTTTTGTACCTCAGTTCTGTGCTTTATGTAATGCTATGATCAAATGTACAGTCAGTTGTGGAAAACTCAAGTCTTTAATTTCCATTCCAAGTTTTATTTAATAAGGGAAAATATCCTAAAGGTGTTGGGGAACTAGCAAATACTTGTCTTTCTCCCCAAGATGGAAGTGCCTAACTTGGCATAAAGCATCAGTAAAACAGCATTCTCTTAAGGACCAGTCTTGGATGATTTATCTTACCTGCCTGTCACAAGAAGGCATTTCTGTGTTTTACTTCTGCCTTTTAGAAGAGTGGTCAAAAGAATAGTAAGAGGTTTTACCTCTTAAAGATATTGAGATATGAAATCCATATGGAAATTTACTGTAAAACACAAGTATATTTGTGTGTATCTGGAAACAAAGCTGATTTTCCTCTGTGCTCTGCAAAACAGTCCCTTTCAAACCCTTTTATTTATGTTCAGAAGGGTCTCTACAGAATGCACAAAGTCAGAACTGAAACCACAGGCCTGACTGTACCCAAGTGTTCAGCTGTTTAATCTGAAAAATTTGCATCCAGTTCTTTCTAAATTCTTTTAGAAGGATGAATATAAGGATTTGGTTTAGTAATTGAAGGTCATGACTACATTGTAAGGGAGTTTCTAACACTGTTTTCTTATCTTCTAGGGTTATCAAACCTCCAGACTTCTTAAATGTGTCCTTGCTGGGCTTTGGAGATATATTTGCTCTATTGTTTGATAACAGATACCTGTATATAATGGACTTGAGGACAGAAAAACTGATAAGCCGCTGGCCTCTACCAGAATATAGAAAGTCAAAGAGAGGTTCAAGTTTTTTGGCTGGTGAAGTGTCTTGGTTAAACGGACTAAATGGCCAGAATGATACAGGCTTGGTTTTTGCCACCAGTATGCCAGACCATAGTATCCATTTGGTGTTGTGGAAAGAACATGGCTGAAAAGCTCACATATGCAGAATCTTCAGGAATATATGGACTGTCAGCAGGGTGTCCATAAAATGAGACTTTGCATGAACCAAAGTTGCACACCCAATGGTATCATCATGCAATGCACAATCATTTACTTTTATTTGGGCATTTGGGAATGGGTTGTTTTGGACATAATGCAATACAGCATGCTAACAGTATTCACCACAACATTTTGTCTATATTCATGTTTAAATATACCTATTTGGGTTCTGAAACATAGCTTGTAATGTTTAAACCATTCAAAACTGCTATCAAGTCTGAAATGAAGTAGTACTTGACCTGACTTCTGACTTATTTTTTTGTTGTTGAAACAGAAAGTGAAGCTACTATTTTGGAACCGTTATACACGTAACAGCAAATACTGGTTACAGTGCATGGCTGCTTAACAAAAATGAGAGGGTTGCAAACCCTTTCTCTCTCCAAAATCTTTCTCTTCAAAATGTTTTTTTTTCCTGGTAGCTTTAAGTCCTTAGCCTTTGAAACAGAAGAATCAAAAGAGTCCTTTAACTAGGATCAGAAGTTAACAATAATAATTTAAGTTCAGGAACATGTCAATATGATTTCTCCTCAGCAAGAATGAGGCAATATTTCATCTCTGACAGAGCTTGCCATCACAATTAACTGTGGAGGACCTCAGAGTGTTCATCGTAACTCAGAATGGCTTGATCAGTATTTTTTAGTCCTTATTTTCTGTAGTTTGTATTAGAACATAATTTAGTTCACAGATAGGTAGAAATACAATGAATGAGAAGGTGATGTTCAATCTACAGCAAGTCACTTTCATTTATTAGATGATGTCTACCAGCCATTTACTTTTTCCAAAAGTCGCAATTAATGTAATACGCTTAAAATACTTGCTACCCCTAGAGATGGAAAGCAGGAGCAAATGGCAGAATGCCACATCTCTGGGAAAAACAAATAAAAATCAAAAGTCTGAAGAAAAGTACGGGAGTTGAATAAAGGTCTTATTGATCATCAGAGTCCTGATGTACACAAGGTAACTGTTGAGGAGCAAACACTTGTCCACATACTTTTGTGCTATTTGACCTGTAGCTAAAAGCTGTATCTACAACATCACATGCTTTAGAAATGCTTTAGGTTGGTTTTCCCTCCTCCCTGAAAATAAAATCTCCCCTTAATGTCTTTTTTTTTTTTTAATACAATGTGAAAACAGGACTTTTCATGAAGACTGGCTCATGTCCTTGAAAAGACGAAACCATTAGCAGTACTATTGTTAGTATGATTTTTATTTCCCACTCTCCAAGGAGACCTAATTTCATAGTTAGTACTGAATGCAGGCCAAAGTTCCCTAATCTTTGCAGTATTAATTACACAAGTAGATAAGGAGTTTTCATATGCAAGAATCAATATTTGAGTGATGCAGTAGGAATTGCATGAAGTCACAGTGGAGCAGTGTCTCTTAAATACAAGGCTAGAGTCTTAAGCACTCATTTTTCCACCTTTATTCACACCAATTTACTATGAAAAATGTGCTTGTAGTCAAGGATTTAAAAAAATTGAAACCAAATTCACAGCTCTCAAGTCAAACTGTACTCAAAAGTGAAGGAAGCTTACATGAAATAGACAGCTTTCAATAACTTGTCTTGAAACCCAGTTTTCATCATTCTTAATGTGTATTACACTGTGTATGATGTGTGTGGTAACTCGGCTTCCTCTGAAGGAGGCACCTGTAAAACAGTGTTAACTTTGAAAGATTAAACAGGGCCATGCCATAAATCATTGTACCCAGATCGGTGAAACAGGAAAACTTGAGTAACTACTTTATTAGTGACCTTGATGATTCAGAGTCCACAGCGAGGTGGAGCACTAGATGGCTGAGAAACTTAAAGCCAAGTTCAGCCTTCCAGAAAGAATGGTGGGGCCAGGGAAGGTGGTGGTTGTGGGCAAGGAGAGGCGAGCCACTGCTACTGTCTCCAGCTAACTTATAAGGACCAATAAAGATAAAGTCAGACTCATAGCCTCATGCAGCAAGACAACAGCCAGTGGTCACAAACTGTAGCAAAAGAAATTCTCCACTGGGAGGTTAGTTTAAGTCTGGAACAGGTTGCCCAGAGAGATGTCAAACCAACCTAGACAAAGTCCTGAGCAAACCGTTCTATGAGTTGGCCTTCCAGATGCCCTTTCCAAACTACCTGAGTCTTAAATTCTAAGTGAACCTGTTGCCAAATAAGACAGTACCCCAGCAGCAGGCGCCTGGGCTGGATATCCAGCTGCCAGTTTGGTGATACAGACTTTGGGAGGTGCTGCAGCCGCAGGGAAGCAAATGCTACAGTTTGCCAAAAGCCGTGAAGTGGTAGTTGAAAAGGGATTGTGCCACAAGTATTTCACAAGTTGCAGAACATTTTAAACTAAATCAGAACTCTAAATTCTCCTTTTCTACATTGCCCCAGAGTATGCAAACAGACAGCATGATGACAAGTATCCAGTACATACTACAATGCTCTTCTACCCTTTTAGTTTTACAAATGAAGTTTTAACCCATAACTTAGCAGCTAGTAATTATGAACACAATAAGCAGTTACTTACAGACTGTCTCTTGAAGATTTCCAAGTAAAGTTCCTCTTGGACATCTGCTAGCTAATGCTACTAATCTAAAGACAAGCTCCTTAAGGGTATATGCCACCACAAAACAGATGAAGGAATCAAAGTGTAGCAGTGGTGTAGACATTTAAAGAAGCAAACCTGCTCTCACACACTTCCCTCTGTCAGACACCAGTGCCCTCAGATGGACCTTCATAGGAAGGTTCTAATACCTTGCCACAACAGTACAACACATACAGCTTTGGGGACTTATCAAAAAGAAAAGATGTGACTGAAACCATGAAACTACAGTGAGGAGTTTTTGTTTGCTTTGCTTTCCATCAGGCCCTTCAGCAGGAGTTAGTAACTACTTGGCACTATTTTTAGATTGATGTTGGAAAAGATGTGGCTTCTGTATGCTTACACCTACATAAGGAACAATGTAATTCAACTTACTCATCACATAAAGAACTAAGATCCAACTTGTGTCTAAATTTCAGCAAAACTCCCAGCGGCTGTTTAGTGTGACATCACCACTGTTTCCAAGAACATAAGGAGTTCATTTTTTTACAGCTGAAATGCAAATTTACCTCAATTATTTGTTAACCTTTTACTCAATTGTTGACTACATATTTTGTATGTAGTGACATACAAACTGCAAAAATTAAGCAAGTTAGGTTTAATACTAATGACAGTAGTTGTATGTTTAGTATATAGGTTGTAAACTGATTTGCATTATTTGGATCAGTTGAGAAATTTTGATTTTATTTTTTTAACTGAAAACTAATTTTACAGAAGTAGTGCAATCTACATTAAATCTTGGTATCATTAAATGACTCACGGCTCTGCGAGAGATTCCCTAAATAATGACTGCAAAATGTAAACTTCATGTGGAAGTCACTTTCACATGATCTTTGAACGACATCCTCTGCCTCCCGACAATAAGGGTGGCTCTCCACCTTCACCTTAGAACCAAGGTTTCACTTTGGAGCTTACGGCAGGGTTTGAGATAGCACCTTGTTAACACTCATGACTAATGATAAGTTGTATCTCCACAGGGTTGTATCCCTGATGAGGGATTCTCTGGGAAGGTCTCTTTGAAGGGGCTCCCGACAGTGATAAATGAGGGCAACATCCATCGGAACATTCACACTGTTCCCATAGGCACGTAGGACAGAGTGGACTGAAGTCTGAATCACCTTTTGTGGATCAACGATCATTTTTGAGGGATTGATTACATCTTTCCTGTCAGGCTCTCTGTGAATATGCTGTAGTATGTTAACACCTGGCACAGCATTCCAGGCCGAGATGTTGAACATGTGAGTAGAGACGGTTTCTGGGAAGATACGGTTCTCAAAAAGGAAAATGCCAGTTCCTGGGTTTTTTTCCTGGAGGCTGCTCATCATTGTTTTCCAGTTTGGATGCTTAAGGGGAAGAATTATTTCATCAGCATCATTAAGAACCACAAACTTGCTCCTTTGCATGTTACGGTATATACAGTCATTTAGAGCTGTGATTTGGCCATAGTAGCCAATGTCTTTTGCATCCATAGAAAAGTGCCATTTAGAGGAAACCCTGAGGTGTGAGTTTATTGGCCAGGGAATTATCTCTACAGTTCCTTCTTCTATATAAAACTTCAAGACTTTCTCCATCAGTTGGCTGCAGTTGTTCTTGTAGATCACCACTTTCTGGGCCCCAAGGATCTTGTACATTTCCATACTCTGGATGAACTGCAAGACATTGTTGTAGTTTCCAAACATGGTAGAGATGCACACAGTGAAGTCCACAGAAAAGGGCTCGACCTTGCGGTTTTTAATTTCAAACTTAGGCAGCTGGTCAATATTTCCATGTGCAGACTGATGAATTGATACATGTGTTGGATCACAGTTTTCAGGTTCCAAACAAACTATGTCTGCTGCACCGTAAGGGAATCCAAATCTATCTGAGTGAACATCGATTTGTGCATTTGATACATAGATCTTTCCATGGGGCTCACAGCAGAACCAGCAGTAGAGTTGTTTCACATCTTCGTGGTGAACAATCCCAATCACACGAGTGACTTTGCTTTCTCTGTCATCAAAGTATGGGGATATAATAAAAGTTTTTTTATCTTTTAATGGTGTTATTGTACTATTGGCAATTTTCCCTCTACATGTGCTACCTTCTTGAATTACTTTTGGCTGGTGAGAAAGTTTCTGTAACCTAAGATAAGAAACTGTGAGCGCTGAAGTTAGAGTAATAATGCACACAGCAGCAGCAAAGTAAGATTTTTTCCCACCACACAGCATTCGTAATGGATCTAAATGTGGATGCAAATTTCTTTGTCCTTGTACTTTATGCTGATGCATCTGCAGAAAAGAAATTACATAGTATGAGGTAATATTGAGTTATGATCTTTGCTCAAGAATATCACAAACAAGATGAGGGTAAATCTCTAGCACCACACACTGACTTAATTAGAGACCCGGATACTGTGCCTTTATGAAAAATCAGCCACAGAACACACCTTTAATGGAATGGATGACACTGTGCGTGACACTCTGAGTGCCTCCATTTTTCAGATGACGTGGAGCAGTTTCTGTACATGGAGGGATCTGTAGGAGAATATAACAGAGGTCTATATACAGCAGCACAAGGAGTAATTATTAATCATTATTATTAATCATTATTTTCTATAATCCACATTTTAGAATATCCAATTTAATAATTATGCAGTAATTCTTCAGGCAAAGCAAAACTGTTCTTTTGTTTCTCCTTCAGTATATATGTAAATTATGTAAAAAAACCCCCAAACATTCAACCAGACTTCTCACAGACAAGCAAGAAGCAGATATATAAATTAAATGTATATAGAATTAATCAAGTTCATAATAAACATTAATTGGGGATTGTACACAATGGTCCAAATATAATCGCTAATTTATAAATTTCCTAATTTGCAGTTCACCACAGATGAGACAATACACACAGAGGAAGGTCAGTTCATATAAATCAGCAGAAGACAGGTAAAATCTACGCAGGTATTAAAGTTGTTTTCAGTTAGCAGCTCCACCCTACTTAGAACTGCACAAGGCGGCTTGCAGGAAGGGTCACCAAATATTAGTGCTCACTGGAGATGGGCCCTCCTCACGCTGCTTTAACGCTGGTGCACCTCCTGGCACAATCTGGGGGCAGCTCCTACACTGCTGCTGCTGCTGCTGCTGCTGCAGGGACCGAGCGGCACCCCTGGGCACCTGCATGGCACAGTCCTCAGCAGCACCTACGAGGGCAGCTGTTAATGCCCAGGCAGGAACTCGGGATGCTCTCAAGCAGCAATTTCTGCAAGTGCAGCTCAGATGAAAATTTTCTCTACAAATTCATCTTTAGGCATTCAGATGTGATCCATAAACAGTAAAGTGACAGCAAGTCTCTTCAAAGGCCTGCTTGTACCACAGAAATTCTTGGAAAAAATGTCCCCCAGATTAATCAAATTCATGCCAGGTCAGAAAACTGGACTGGCAGAAGACTGGTAGAACTGCCAGCAAGAAGTGTAGGGTAAAGTACCAAGATGAAACAAAGTTATGCTGTTGCACAAGACAAAGAAAATGTTTCTAGTAGGCAAAAAATAATCGTCCATGCCTTCAGGATAATGTATAATATTTTCACAATTGCTCTTTCATGAAAAAGCAAAGTAAGGGGAACTACAATCACAACACACCCCTTAAAATGCCCCATTTGCCAAGGCTGATGATTTACAGCAGCCTTTGCCAGCTTCCAAGAAACTGCTTTACAGAGCAGAACAGTCACAGGGCACCAGAAATCTCACTACAACCCACCAGGCACAAAGAAGAAGAGCAGCAGCAGAAAGCATATCTCTGAAATGGAGAAGTCTGTACAATTAGGATCACAACTGCAAATACATGGTAAGAGTCTGCCACTATCATATGACTTTCAGCTGGCTATTTGTGACTGAAAACAAATCAAATTTTCTACGTCTCTCTATGAGACATTCTAAAGTGCAAAATTTCCCCCAAGCATTCTTATTCCAAGGATGTTGGATACATTAGCATTCTTACAACACAGAAGATGTTTTCCCTTAGTCTTACCTATTTATGATTTAAAACTACTGTTCAGTCTTACAGAAAAAATAGCTTTTAACTAAAGAAATACCAAAACACATCAACATTAAATAAGAGAATCAATTTATTACCTGGTTTTTCTTCTGCTTTTGCTAGCAGATGATAAGAAAAAAATATGTCTTCAACTGTGTTTTAAACAGTGAACTGTAAAGGAAAAAGTACCTTTTAAAGCAGATAGCTGAGTGCAGTTCTGTTCAGTCCTCCATTTATTTTTTGCTAAGGTATTTTGCTGAGATAATCTAACAATAGTTTATTTTAAACAGATAAAAACTTAAATATTTTTAAGATAAATTGCAAGAATTGTTCAATACAGAACAATACTGAGGGAAAAAATCCTGGTACAATACCTAAGTGACTTTCCGGCACATTTTGTTTCAGGTAGCTGGTGCTCTGTTCATGTCAGTATCAGCAGCCACACCTACTAGAAAAACAAGTTTTCCTTCTCTTGAGCAATTCATACAGTTGCACCACAAGAACTTAATCTAAATTACAAATGAATGTGGAATTGTTGAAGCAAATCAAACATAGGTGATTTTCTTAAGGCTACTTGAGTTTCCTTCTGGAAATTAACCTTTCATGTTGATACATCTGCAGTTCACACACATACCCAAAAAGAACCAGAAAAATATACTATATATATATCTGTATTTCTTGGGCAATCATTTTTTTTTCTAACATACTACAGGTCTAGTTCAAATAGGTAAATACAGATTCTGATGAGGACCTGTGAGAGAGTGCTGAAACAACTGCAGGTTCTAGAAGCAGAGAAAAAGGGCAAAATCTAGAGCTCAAGATATACCAGAACACAGAATCTTAAAGAAAAAAAATATGCAGTTATTCAAGATGTGAAATTAATGGGTTTCCCAACACAACTCATTAATTTTGATCGGCTGAAATTAACAGCATAGATACACAGTCAGAAGATGCATAAAGTCAGTGTAATTAGGAACACTACATTTCTTCAATATAGAGAGTACTTTGGAATTTTAACTTCAAAAGTATGCTTTCAGCATATTTAAAAGGGTTTCTTTTATAAAATAATAATTGGTTCCAATCGTGTCTCTTTTAATTCAAATTAATATGCAAGTAGAGCATGATACAAATTATGCTGATTTGCTTTAATCCTAAATTTAGCTAATGGTATGGATGGCTACTTCACAGCATTCCTACTAAAGAGGCTTTCTTCCTCCCCACTACCATGACAGACTGCAGTCCAATCACCTCACAGTCTTCATATTTGCCACTGTTTCATTAAACAGGTTTTTTTAGCTGTTCTAAAACCACCTCAGAAGAAACACTCTACCAATCACTTCGATGCCTTTGGCCCAGTTTCGATTACTCTCTAGTACAGGAGACTAGAAACCTCTGTTCCTTGTCCGTTTGTGCATGACAAGTAACAAGCCCTCATCTTTGTTGGAAATTTTCTTTCTTAACACATGCCAGGATTGTATTTTTTGGAGGTGAATCACATTGCACAGACACACCTGAGTTTGTCATCAGCCTATGGTTAATACACCAGCCCAGTCTGTCAGCGAAGTGCAGTTACACAATGTGTTTTCTTCTGCAGCAGAGCCATAGTGAAGAGCTCTTATCATGGTTACAATTATAGAGTGGCTTGGGTTGGACAGGACCTCTAAATATTCTTGAGTCCCAGTCCCCCTACTGTAGGCAGGGACATCTTTCACTAGATCAGGCTGCTCAAAGTAATCCAATTTTTCCTTATTTCTTTTGTCATAGTCCTTCTAACATTTACGTTCAAACCTCTTATGGGACGAAGAATGCACTTACAAACTTTCATATACTTAAATGTTTTTCCCCCTTCCTAAACCATGGAATCACTCATGCTTTAGCCACATTGTACCACTATGCTCACAACACATTTATTAAACTCCCATTATAGGTTCTTCCAATAGCTTGTCTGTCTTAGAATGTTGAAATGGAAATATCTCCATATCACCATCCAACTGGATGATTTTACCTTTGCTGTGCAGGTTCTATTTCCAGACCTTCTTTTCCATCACCTATCTTTAACCCTCCACAAATAACATTTTCCTTACTAAAAGGTGGAACCAAGTGCTAATTTAGTTCAAGAGCTGTTCCATGATAATTATTAATCTCCCTCACATGTTCTCTGCGTTGTGGCCTTCCTTTGTAATTTGTTTTCTTTGCATCGAGACAGCTGAATGATGCTCATTTCAGTATCTTCACAATGTTTACACTGAATTAAATTTTTGTTAACTCTCAGCTTATTATTACTTTATCTCCCAGCCTAGGGTAAGGATAGAGGGCAAGGATAAGAGGTGATTGCAGAGTTTCAGTTGCTAATATGAAGTGCTAGATTCAGTAGTATAGGAACAATAAACAAACTAAATCTTGGTTTATGCAGGGTCTAAATAAAAACCCACCACTAACAAACAGCCTTAGTAACTCATTATTTTTGAAAAAAAATATTCTGTACCCTCTATTTTATGACTTTTGTCAAAAGTAACAACACAAGGCACTGGTGCTTAAATAAAAATTACAAATACTAACAATCTTTTACTATCTTTATCTAGATTGTTGCTAATATTTTCATAGCTTATTTTTTTTTCAGAAAGACTCTTTGACACACCGGTGTCCTCCCTCTCTTACAAGATCCAAAGTCAGGAGCATATTGTTTGAATGATTAAACTGAAGGGAGTATTATTCCACTACTCATAAAATATGGCTCTAAAAAAATTAAACTGGCCATTTCTATTCTAAATACAAAGATGGCAAGCCAGACCAATATAATGTTGCCATACACTTATTTTGTGCCACTAGAACTAACGAACTACATATTTCCCTGCACGCTCATAAACTTCTCCATTACAATCTTCTGTACATCCCTAAGCCAAACTCCTATTGTAAACAATTAGACTTTGTGTCCTTTGGAAAAAAAAAATAGATCATGCAAAATCAAAATTGCATAACATTTAAAAGACTGTTATTTCAACTTTTTGTCTTTCACACTGTACTTTTTGTAGCTGGACCAGAGTTAATTTTCTCCACAGTTGCCAGTAGGGTGCTGTGTTCTGTGATCAAAGGGAGTGTTTCAAACGCACTGATGTTCAGCTGTCTCTCAGCAGTGCTCCCAGAGTGTCAAGGCCCTCTGCTCCTCGCCTGGCTCCTGGTCCCGGGAGTCGGGCAGCACAAGAAGTTTGCAGGGGACAAGGCCGGGGCTGCCCGAGGCCCTTCCCACCCTACATGATGTCACCAATGCTCAGCAATCAAAGCTGGGGGGAGAAGGAGGAAGGAGGAGATATGGCAACACATAGCTTTCCAAGCCCCCATCAGACCTGATTAGCGCTTGCTTTCCTGGAAATGGCTAGAAATGAGCCTGCAAAGGGGACATAATGAATAGACTTCATATTTTGCTTTGCTTGTGCACAGAGCTTTGCTTTACCTCATACACTGCCTTTATGTTAACACATGAGTTTTTTCACGTTCGCCCTTCTGGTTCTCTCCCCATGCACTGCAAGGGGAAGGGGGAGCAACTGAACTGCCCGCCAGGGTTAACCCACACCACACACTAGAGCTACTCTTTACATCTAAGCTTAAACTCCACGCTTTGGCACGTATTCAGAAGGAGACTCAAAAAACCTAGTTGGGACAATTAATCTGTATCTTTAACTTACCATTAAGCGGTTAGCACCAGTACCAAAAAACAATGCATTTCCTGAGTGGAAATAAACTGCAGAGCCAGTGGCGCCCCTCGTGCGAGCGCCGCCGGCCTCAGGAGCCCGCGCGGTGCCGCGGCCGGATCGTGCCGGGCCCTGCCGGGCCGCGGGGCCAGGCCGTGCTCCCCAAGGCCCCGCGCCGTGACCCGCCGCCTCTGCGGCATCGGCAGCGGCAGCCCCNTCCCGCCCCGGGCAATGCTTGGGAAGGGCCCAGGCAAGGCGCGGCGGTCCCGGCGCTGTGGGGAGCGACTCCGGGTGCGCCTGCGCGGAGCCGCTGCCATGCCCGGGGCCGCTGCCGTGCGCATGCCAAGATCCGCTGCCGTGCCCGTGCCCGGGGCCGCTGCCGTGCCCGGGGCCGCTGCCGTACCCGTGCCCGGGGCCGCTGCCGTGCGCATGCCAAGATCCGCTGCCGTGCCCGTGCCCGGGGCCGCTGCCGTGCCCGTGCCAGGATCCGCTGCCGTACCCGTGCCCGGGGCCGCTGCCGTGCCCGGGGAAGGCGCGCCCCGGCCATGAGCGGCGCGGACAGCCCGGGGCCAGAGCCCGACCGCTCTCGGCAGGGCAGCGCTCCGGACTCGGCCCATACTGAGCTGTCAGCTCGTCACAGGAACTTGTGAAAAATGGAGGAAACACAAGCTAATCCTTATATTTTCAAAATGCAAATCAATCTTTTAAAAAGTACGGGGAAAATTGATAATTACACAACGATAAAAATCCAGCAGTTTACAGAAGTCCTGTCTACCTTTGAAGACAGACCTGATAGTGGAATCATTCTAACAACAAAATACAATGTTGGCATTTGAACGAATTCTATGGTGGGGTTTTTGTTTTTCTTCCAGTGCCAAAGGCCATAAGTTACAGACCTTTTTTCTGTGACTAACAGAGATCTTAAACACCATGCATTTATTGCTGGGGAGAAGGTAACATTAAATGCCTATTGCAACAACTTTACATTTCATTATTACATTTCACATTGCAGCATACACAACACAGTCCACTTTCAGAGCCAAAAATGTGTATCTCCAAAGGGATGCATCCTTGAGAAGAGCAATGTCACACCAATTTCCTGCCAAGAAATATAACGGTGTCATCAAGTGCTTCCCAACCACGTGCAAATATCATTACAAAATACTGGACTGAAGCCACAACCATCCTTCGTGAATCAAATAATTTTTTCAGTTTTGAAAATCTCTTCCCTGGACACATTGATTCAGTTCACAAAACAAACACATTTACATAAAAGGGCTGTTTTCCTAAATAATGACAGCAAAATGTAAACTTCATGTGGAAGTCACTTTCACATGATCTTTGAACGACATCCTCTGCCTCCCCACAATAAGGGTGGCTCTCCACCTTCACCTTAGAACCAAGGTTTCACTTTGGAGCTTACGGCAGGGTTTGAGATAGCACCTTATTAACATTCATGACTAATGATAAGTTGTATCTCCACAGGGTTGTATCCCTGATGAGGGATTCTCTGGGAAGGTCTCTTTGAAGGGGCTCCCGACAGTGATAAATGAGGGCAACATCCATCGGAACATTCACACTGTTCCCATAGGCACGTAGGACAGAGTGGACTGAAGTCTGAATCACCTTTTGTGGATCAACGATCATTTTTGAGGGATTGAAAACATATTTCCTGTCAGGCTCTCTGTGAATATGCTGTAGTATGTTAACACCTGGCACAGCATTCCAGGCCGAGATGTTGAACATGTGAGTAGAGACGGTTTCTGGGAAGATACGGTTCTCAAAAAGGAAAATGCCAGTTCCTGGGTTTTTTTCCTGGAGGCTGCTCATCATTGTTTTCCAGTTTGGATGCTTAAGGGGAAGAATTATTTCATCAGCATCATTAAGAACCACAAACTTGCTCCTTTGCATGTTACGGTATATACAGTCATTTAGAGCTGTGATTTGGCCATAGTAGCCAATGTCTTTTGCATCCATAGAAAAGTGCCATTTAGAGGAAACCCTGAGATGTGAGTTAATTGGCCAGGGAATTATCTCTACAGTTCCTTCTTCTATATAAAACTTCAAGACTTTCTCCATCAGTTGGCTGCAGTTGTTCTTGTAGATCACCACTTTCTGGGCCCCAAGGATCTTGTACATTTCCATACTCTGGATGAACTGCAAGACATTGTTGTAGTTTCCAAACATGGTAGAGATGCACACAGTGAAGTCCACAGAAAAGGGCTCGACCTTGCGGTTTTTAATTTCAAACTTAGGCAGCTGGTCAATATTTCCATGTGCAGACTGATGAATTGATACATGTGTTGGATCACAGTTTTCAGGTTCCAAACAAACTATGTCTGCTGCACCGTAAGGGAATCCAAATCTATCTGAGTGAACATCGATTTGTGCATTTGATACATAGATCTTTCCATGGGGCTCACAGCAGAACCAGCAGTAGAGTTGTTTCACATCTTCGTGGTGAACAATCCCAATCACACGAGTGACTTTGCTTTCTCTGTCATCAAAGTATGGGGATATAATAAAAGTTTTTTTATCTTTTAATGGTGTTATTGTGCTATTGGCAACTTTCCCTCTACAAAGCTGACCTGATGGACTGGCAGTTATTGCCTGGGGGAAGATTTTTCTAGTTACTGTATTTGGTAGCTGAAGATCTTTCCAGTGGCAGATTAAAATGCTTGCAAAAATTAGAATACATACAACAACAGCAAAAATATGCTTTTTTCCACAGTGTATCATTGTTGAATTTCACAATTTGCAAATTAATAGACTTTCATACTCAGTCTTCAATTCACTTTCTCTAAAAGAAAACAAACACAGAAAAAAGTGGATTTTAGTGATTTGCCAAAAAGAAGTAATGTTTTGTATTGGCCTGTACTCTCTTAAATACAATAGTTGCTGTTTTGATACCTCAAAATTTAGGATAAAGTGATGACTTTTCATAAAGGTTTGGAAAAAAAAAAAAGATAGATTTTCTTACACCTCCACATTCCAAATGTTATTGTATTTTTCTGTGCAGTTGGGCCCAGTGCAACAAGTTCAGCTATTTTGGTATATAATAATGGTAATATAGTGTAATTTGAATCACTTTGAGGCCTGGAAGAAATTTTATGTTAGAGAGAACCCACATTCTTTATCATTGGGTGTTCTGAGAAGTTTGTAAAACTATAGAATTATCCTTTCCCCTCTTCTTCCTAAAAGGGAGCCATGAACATAAATTCAAACTCCATTCTTTTTTATTGTGTAGGAGTCAACTTGTCACAGTCTCTCTGTGCCCTGATTACCAAGTCATAAAGAAATGTTTGCAGAGCTTAGTGTGTTTTAGGGTCTTGTAGGATCCTATGATATTCAACATTGGCTAGGAGAAGGGGTTTGAAAAAAATGAGCTTTTCATTTGTTCAGGTGTCTGAGATTACCTGAAATGTAAATTGCTTTTTCCACTAAAGATTCTAAGTCTCAGACCACAATTCTAAATTGGCAGTTGATTTCACTACAACTGAGAAGGAGGTCTTGAAAGTGTTGCTGGACAAGAAGGTTGGTGATCTGGCGATGTGCACTGGCAGCCAAGGCCACCTGTGCCCTAGACTGCATCAAAAGAAGATTCTCCCCCTCTGCTCTGCTCTCATGAAACACCACCTGTAGCACTGCATCCAGCTCTGGGGTCCTCAGCAGAAAAAGGATGTGGACCTGCTGCAGTGAGTCCAGACAAGTCCATGAAGATGCTCTGAGGACAGGAGCCCCTCTGCCACAGAGCGGGTGTTTTTCCATATAGAGACAAGAAGGCTGTGGGGAGAATTTAGAGACCCTTCCAGGGCCTAAAGGGGCTCCAAGAGAGCTGGAGAGGGACTTTGGATAAGGGTCTGAAATGACAGGATAAGGTGGAATGGCTTCCTATTGCAGAGGGCAGGGTTAGAGGGATATTGGGAAGAAATGCTTGGCTGTGAGGGTGGTGAGGCCCTGGCACAGGGTGCCCAGAGAAGCTGTGGCTGCCCCATCCCAGGAAGGGCTCAAGACCAGGCTGTACAGGCCTTGAGGCAACCTGGGCTAGAGGAAGGTATTCCTACACATAGCAGGGGGTGGAACCAGATGACCTTTAAAGTCCCTTCCAACCCAAACCATTCTATGATTCTAGGACACCTTGTTTATTCTAGGGGCGGCCATGAGGGCATGATATAATGTGGCATATACAACAATGTATCAGAACAATTAACAGTTGTCTATACCACCTATAGGCGTTTTGTCCTTCCCTTAAAAAACCAAGGTGCTGTTCAACTGTTCTTTTTCATTCTCTTGACCACGAAGAATGGAATAAGTTTCTTTGAAACTTCTCTAAAGTAAAACCTCGTGTTGCTCTCTGCAAATTGTCACGTGCAGAACAGGCTTTCTTTGAAGAAACAACAGAATTCTTTGTAGGGATTCAACAGAACAGCAGATGGGATTAGGCCTGAAGATTGAGAGGCATGTAACAAGGACAGAGGATAAGAGCTTCAATGAAGTTGTAAAAGTAGAGTAGTTTGTGGATCCAAAAGAAGAGACTGAGGAAGGTAGGGAAAATCAGAGCATAAACATTTCTGTGGAGGATAATTTACTGTATAAGAGATGGAACAAATTTACTAAAGGATGAGATGAAACAAAGCAATACTAAGGTTCTAATGTCTTCATGATTTATTGCTGAAATAAAAGGTCTAGGTTTGTTCATTTGTTTCTTTGTTTCATCCAGATGTTAAGTGCAAGAAAATCATGACACTTTTCTGTTGAATTATGTTTTCAACTGTCAGTCTTACACCAGGAAGCAATATGTCTTAAATAATTCTTGTTAAATTAGGCCTGGGAAAATTATATTTTTAAAATTTAAGAAATATTGGAAAACTAGTAGTCTCTTCCTGCAATAAAGACAAAATGTTAAAATACATTCTACCATGTCTTCCTTTTGGAACACCACTACTGTCCAGCCAATGTGAAGAGAGCAATTCCTGTATATCCCTCTGCATAGAAGTCTCTGTCTTAGTTTTATGTGCAAGTTACGCAAAGCAGGAAGTTCACTCAATTGTTCCCTTGTCTCATGTCTTCTAGGTGAAACAATCTGTTGTTCCTTTTTAAACTATGCACAAACAAACTTCTGCTATTGTTTCTCTTAATTTTTTGTATTTATACGTTACCCAATTTGGGCAATGCAAATTCATTCCAATAGGTTATTTGCAAACAATGAGTAATTTTAGCATGCCAACATTATTAACCACTTGATCTGGAAAAAAAAGTAACTAGCACTCATACTTAGAAACCAGGGGCCTTCTAGGGCATGAAAGATGACTGTGAGTAAAACTTTACAGACAGGGACACTAAATAAACAAGTAAGTCCCTTTTACACAGGGACTTAGAAGTCTATACAAACTATAGAGACATACAGAGATCCATATAGTCTGTTTAAATAACCTGATGTTTTCTCATCAAATAACTGTTTAGTTTCTGGTAGCCTTCAGTGGTTACTGAACATCATCTTATTTCTGTCTTTCATTTTGACCTGTTCAAAGGGATATATTAGTTGATACACAAATTTTCCAAGAAAGGGATGGCATCAGTTCCTAAATATGAAATAAGGTTTTGGGTTCAGGCTTGTGCCACCTCTTCTTGAATCCACAGGCTGCAACCATTACCTTATGTCCACTGAACTAGGTGATTAAAAACACTAAGTTTCTCTTTTTACAGCTGGGATGGGATCTTTAAAAAATGCAGCATTTCAACTATTGTCACAGCAATTATTTCTGAACAGAATAGCCACCGTTATTCTGAAAAAGGATTATACACGAGGAGCTAAGAGATGCTTCTTGTACTGCTTTGTACTGTCCTTTGTTGAAATGAACATATCACTTCATATAAGATGGCGTTCACAATGTTGAGCAAATGAGCACTGCTTCACCATGTCTGATATCACTGTAGTCTCTGTCCCTGAAGAAAATATTTTGTGTGTTCTGAAACTGAAAAATATCTCCCCTTTTTATAAGAGGAATTTTAAAATATGTTAGCCACTCTGGACCTTCTCTGTTTGCTGAGGTTACTTGTAGTACAGAGAAGAAAGCAGAACATAGTGTTCTTCTGCAAGGTGTATTACATGAACAAAGTTCAAGAGACTTACTTGCACACCAAAAAAAAGAGCCTTGCTTTTAATAACTGTTTAGTGAACTTTTATAAAACATTGTCACCCATTTTGCCTGGAATAGTTAAGACAACACCTCAATTTTTCAGTTGTTACATAAGGAAAAAAAAAAAACGGCATTCATGTTTGTTATGCACGGTCTTGATATTTCACCAGAATGCACAAACTCACTTCTGAACATTAGAGGAATCAAACGATAGTGTATTTACTCACAGTTACAAGCCTCATTGTGTAGTACTTCATGTTTTCCAGTGCTCCAATTCTGCTTCCACTGAAATGAGAGACCTCACAAGCTTGCGTGTTCCCCATCTGCTTCCTCAACAATTGTACTAGCGCTTTTGACTCTCTGTGGGAAATCCCGTGACTCAGTTAACTTCCTGTACAGTAAAACATCTTGCTTTCTGTTTCTGTCATTTTATCCGGATAAATAACTTTGACTTTGAGATTTCTCTGATCAGGATTTAAATATTTGCCATTATATCAACTGTAACCTAATGTGTTTCATCTTAAATAGCCCCTTGTGTTTTTCAGAGGAACTTTCGGCAAGCTTAGTCCTGCTAAGATTGTCTCTTTAGCTTTCTAACGACACAAAATCAACACAGAAATTGTATGCATAGTTAATCACATCAAATTAATCTACCACAGCAGGTGTTTGAAATAGTAGATGGATATAATATGAGTCAACACTTGCTTGGCCGGTGGACCTGTATTAATAGCCAACATAACACTAACTTAAACGAAGGTGCAGACTGGGTGAGGAAATACGCAAAAGAATAGAACAATTTCTTTTTTGGGGGGCGGGGACAAACTGGATTTATCTGCTTTATTAACCATTTAGAGAGAAAAACTCTCAATTTCTCTTATTAGGACTTGAGGGGAAGAAACTAGTGGGGAAGAGGCCTCAGCAACCAGGACCAATCTCTTGGTCCAGTGGCGAGGAGAGCGGGGCCGGCCATGGCCATGACCATGGTCAGCTCCCTTTTCTCCCCTATGGCCCAAGAGCACCCAGCGGGTCTGTGGGATGAGCCAGGGCTGAGGCCATACCGAGGAGCTGCTCCTCAGGGTCCCCAGGGGACAAGCAGGGCCACAACTGAGGCAACCTGTGGCCAGGGGCTGGACACCACGGTCTGAGGGGCCAGGACACCATGGCCTGCAGGGCCTGAGCCTTCAAGGGCAGAGCCCAGGCCGGGGCCAAGGGCCCAGCGCTGAGCTTAAATGGGCTCCTGGGCCCACGGAGGGGTGCCAGGTGGGCTGGGCAGGGCCATCAGGGCAATTAGTACCCCCAGGGCCAGGACAGAATACTTTTAAAGGGTACTTCCTTTTCAATTGAGGTACAAAAACTCGACATATATTTATAATATAGGCCAGTTACTTAGAAAAAAGACCACCAAAAAACTACCAAACCACCAATGCCATGAAAAACCCAAAAGTTATTAGAAAAATCCTTTCACCTTTAAGACTTCAGGTTTACTTTCATAAAACTATGCCACAATGCCAGAGCTGCATCCATTTGCCCGGGACACCACTGCCTATCGATTTTCCAGAGGGCTTGTGCTCGTGCCTGGAGGCGTCCTTTTCCAAAGTAACCATGTCACCTCACAGATGGCAGATGACTCCAAACTTCTATACTCACCTTTGACTTCCACTTCCTTCAGTGAACTTTCCATTCTAGGAGGTCTCTTCTCGTGGTCCCTAGGGTGGTATCAGGCGTTTACTAAACTGAAGGAAGTAGGAGTCAGTGAGACGTGTCTCTGTCTGATCCTTTGTGACTCAGTATAAATAACAGCAGAAACAACCAGGTACCTGGACTTTGTACCGATATGTCCTTTGTTCCTGGCACAGCCTTCCTTGGTGGCTGTGCTAATTGTTAATTAACTAGAGAGAAGCAAATGTTTGGCCACATTAAAAAACATCCCGAAATACACTGACAAGTGTCCAGTGTATCTGTGGAAACAGAAAGTTCACAGAGAATTTCTGTTTGTTCTGCCTAGTAAAAGCCAGAAGAGAAACAATGAAGTTCAGAGACAGGTGAGAAGGGAGACCAAAGGGTCCATTTAAAAACACAAAGGCCCATTTACCTGAAAGCATAGGCAAGGAAATTAGCTCATGAGAAAGATTTACAAAATAATAATTGAAAGAGAAAAATAAAAACATCAACACCCCTCCCCACCCCCAGTGCCACAACCTGAAGGCCCTTTCTTCTCTCATTCCCTCTTTTCTCAGTTCAAAAATTCAGCTAATTTAGAAAAGTTTTAAATTCAAACATAATCATCACTTGGTGATCTTGAAGCCCTATGCCACTCACAGTACATGCCAAGGTTGGCAGCTCAGTGTAAGCCCAAGAGTGAATTGTGTTCAGTTGTGTCTATGTGTGTCCCACATCACTTCTTCCTTTCCAGAAATATATACAGGGGGATAAAAAAAAGCCTGTAAAAACTCACCCTCAGGGTTTGAAGATCAAGTCCCCTCAGCAGTTACAAATGTACCCTCTTGGAGGCTGGTAGGTGAAATAAAAACTATTCCCTCCCCCTCTCCCAGTTGCTGAAAGAATGAAAACAATTGCACTGCTAAACAATGCAAACAGGACTAGCTGGACTTCCAAGTATGCTGTACTTGGAAGCAGCAAAGAACATCTTGTAATCTAAAAGGAAGTGTTTTATGGGTTTTTTGAAATCATCACCTCCTGTACCAGCTAGTTTCCCCTTTCGTTGCTTTCCATTTTTTGTCCCTTTGCCCTGTGAAAGAGTATGACATTACCTTAAACAAGCCAAGTCATATATTCCTTGTATTCATGTCAAACAGGTTCAGTTTTGCAGTTTTGTATTAGAAGAAATGGCAACCATTTGTTACAACTAACTTTCCGCATTTCCAGGGCTCTAGGGTGTTCCTTTGCGTTCCAAAATTAATTTTTTTATTATGTGGTGTCAATTAAAAATTTTATGCAAAATAACTTATCTAGCTGGTTGTTTGCTACTTTTATTCTGCAAAATTTGATGGACTTTTCTCTATACGTATGCTAGAAAAAATCTGTTTTCTGACCTTGCTTGTTTGTTTTATATTCAGTTACATCACGCTTGCAAGCCCAACGCGTGGATTGTCTGAAGCAAGCAATCACTTGAAATGCCCCCAATCCCCATCCCAGACTATTCTTCCTTGAAGCTGAAAAGCTGCTTTCTGGCAGAAAGAACATAGCTACAGACGAAGTCCAGAAATAAAAAGTATACTTCCTCCAATTCATTACTGTCTGCACTTCCTTAGCACAACTGTTTCAAGCTGACGCAAAATGGGTGTTTTCGTCCTTCCTAATGTACTTCTCTGACTTGCTCTTACATCTGAGGGGCATTGCGACATATGAACTTGGACTTTTTTTTCTTCATGCCCCCCTCCACTAAGGAAAGGTCTGGTATATTCTCCAAATTTGATAAACAAATCTCCAGAGTAACAGATCACAGCTATGGAAATACCAAAACAATCATGATCGATTTCAGAAGAAAAACTAATGCAATTTGCCAATGCCATCCCTTGCATACCTAGCACAGCCTAGCATCTAACATACAAACAAAGTTGGTTAATATTTCATTTAGGTCTTTCTCTCCGAGGTTACAAGACAAGATGCTAAGTCATAATGAGCATTTAATGAGCTCTCCAGTACTTATCTTTGGGTGCTGTATGATAAAAGCACGTTACCTTATAGAGAAATACTGCCACGCAGAAAGTAGTCCTCCCTCCGCCCTGCAATTTGATTCCATAACAACGTCAGTCTGGGATATTGCGATTGTTCATTTTCCTTTCTAACATGCTCCCTTTGCTATGGTGTTACCTATGGGAAGGAGAAGAATTCCAATCAAGTTTCCCATTTTAACTGATGCTATTAGTGAAAAGAACCATTTGGTAAATATGAGAGGCACTTATTGATGATTCCTTTATAAAATATTTACAATTAAACACTGGACACGGCCTTGGATGAAAATCATCTCGATCTAACTTATTTCCAAGATGACCAAGTAAAAAAAGTCTTTAGACACCCTTCCTGTTTCCGGGGGAATAACAGGAAAAGGAGACCATTTCAGGGAAAGGATATATGCTTCCTTTTTCAGCTGTAAAAGTAGCAATTTTATATTACCTTGTTTTGTTCTCATCTTCACATTAGGTTACAATTAATTTCTCTCTCAGACAAATGAAATTATGTTTCTGCAGAAATTAAAGCACCTTCATTGCCAGTCATAATATGGAGCTTAATTACCTTGAGTATGGAATAATAAAATTATCGAATGGTTTGGGTTGGATTGCATAATCTGAGGCCCCTGCCATGGGCAGGAACACCTTCCACTAGACCAGGCTGCTCAGAGCCCCATCCAACCTGACCAGGGACAGGGCAGCCACCATCTCTCTGGCCAACCCAGTGTTTCACTATATCACAAAAGATGTCTGAATCAACCTTCTTTTAGTTTTAAACCATTACATCTTCTTTTATCACTACAGTCCCTACTAAAAAGTTTGTCCCCATCTTTCTTATAAGCTCCCTTTAAGTGNGGAACACCTTCCACTAGACCAGGCTGCTCAGAGCCCCATCCAACCTGACCAGGGACAGGGCAGCCACCATCTCTCTGGCCAACCCAGTGTTTCACTATATCACAAAAGATGTCTGAATCAACCTTCTTTTAAACCATTACATCTTCTTTTATCACTACAGTCCCTACTAAAAAGTTTGTCCCCATCTTTCTTATAAGCTCCCTTTAAGTGGAGCAATAAGGTGAATAGTGGCAATATGGTCTCCTTGGTGCCTTCTCTTCTCCAGGCTAAACAATTCCAACTCTCAGCTTTTCCTGATAGCAGAGGTGCTCCAGACCTCGGATCACTTTTGTGGCCCTTCTCTGGACCCGCTGCAGCCGCAGGTCCATGACTTTCCTACACCAAGGAGCCCAGGGCTGGAGGCAGTTCTTCAGGTGGGCTCTCACTTGCGTGGGGCACAGGGGCAGAACGCCTCTCACCTGCTGGCTGTGCTGTGTGACCAGTCCTGGGCAATAGGGCATTTTGGGGCACCAGTGCATTTGGCCAGGGCATGTCCTTTCAGCCACCATGACCCCCAAGTCCTCCCCAGGGCTGTTCTCCATCTGTTTCTCAGGAATATGTCAGCCACTGCTCGTGCTTGTCCAGGTGCCCCTGCATAGCCCCATCCCTCAGCTGTGGCACCGCATCCTCAGCTTGGTACAATCTGCAAATTTGTGAGTGGAATTTTAAGTACCAAGAAATTTAGGTTTGTCTCTGCTTCTTTGGACTTTCCAAATCCCACTGCAAAAACCTGAAAATGCAGAGGGTTTTTCAATTTTATCTTAGAAATTTTGATTCTGCTGCATTTATACTATTTAATGGCTACACACTATACACTATATAGTCTGTTCAACTGTATTACCATCCATTCACAAATAAAACGATTGCTATCTTTGAGCTAAAATGTTCCTTCTGTACTTCTACTATTCTTTTTCAGAATATTTTATTGTTAACAGCATACATACTCAGCACATTTTTAAACTTACAACCAAATGCAATTGCCGTTGAAGTAAACAAACTTTTTTTTACAATAGAGTATTTAATTAATGAAACAATCATTATCAATGTAACAAACTGAAAAACACAGCAACTTCATACAAGACTGAGGTAACAAAATATTTTGCCAAAAACCGAGATTCCAATGCCAGGGTTCTTATGAGTGAGGCAGTTCACAAGAATTATAGAAAGAATCCTTTACACAAATGGCATGCAGTGAACTGCTGGAAAATACAGCCAAAAATAGTGCAACAGTTTTCACACAAGACAAACTAAAATGCTGAAATTGGTTTATATTATAATGTGACAAGTAAGTCGCAATTTGAAAACCAGCTTCTTTGCCTCGTTTTAGTGTTATTTGGAAAAACATGCATTTTGGCACTGAATTACATAAAAATTGCACGCTTAATAAACTAGTAATATTACCTACAGTTTTTAGATCTTCACAATTCTGAAAACAGTATTTATGACATAATATTTACTTTTACATAACTATTGCAGTTATTATCTTCAATGGAAGAAAAACTTGTATGGTTTGTGGTATTTTTTGTGCAAATGCTGTAATAATCAGTACTGATAGGCAATATAGTGTATTTCAATAGCAGCTTTCAATTAGCTATAAAAGTACCAGATAACAGCAAAGGGTACCAAATGACATCATAAAACCTCTAATCAGCAGCTCCAGACTTTGTAATGCTTAAAAAGTAATTTAAAATTGGTTTAAGACAGTTTAAAAGTATTCTTACACTGGCACCAATCCGAATTTTTCAATACTGTGCAATTTCACAACTGTGCTATACTGAAAAGACTAACCTGACTATTGTGTGAACCATTCTTTGCTATGTTCATCTTTCTTCTGTATAATGGTTTTTATATTCAAATGACAGTCGTGTGAGGGAATTCAAGGTACTTTTGATACATTTTCAAATTCCAAGCTTCTGAGTATGATTTGAGTTTGAGAATTGAGTAGGAGTGAAGGGTTTCATTTTTCCACAGTTCCATCTTCTGTCAGTAACGAATGACTGAGCAGAAGAATCATTGGTACATCCTGCCTTTCATTCATGCCATGCTGTTTGGTGGCCCCTCCATGGTTTGAGCCAAAGCTGCTTCCTTTCCAGCCGGGAATCTGTTTTCCAAGCAAGTGAAAACAGACACTTTTGTAACTTCTCCAACAAGCTCTATGGCTTGTAATTTTGAGTAGAAGTGTATTTTTGAAGGTGAGAACACTACCTCTTATACATACAACAACATATGTAACACTTTGAAGACCCTTAAATTCTATAAGCCTTTTGTACAGGCTCATTCTACTGCCACCGTATCAGTCAGCAGTTACTGTTCTTTCCAAGGGAGGCTTGTTAAACATAACTGAAAATTGTTACAACATCCATTACTTTATTTCAACTGCAAAATGCTGGAAAAAATCCCCAAGCCCTCATTGTGTTCACTTCCACATTAGAAATAGTAGTTATTTACATGCTTCTAATGTATGGACACTTCATGCTAATAAGTGTTCCATTTTAAATTTGGCTTATATTTAAGATAGGTCAGGTCATTCCCTTTTAAGGAGAAAGGGCTACTAGTAACTTCAAAAAACCCTCTTGACTTGAAGAGTTCTGTTTTGGTTCATGTGTCGTCATTTTGGTCAGTGTTCTGCACTGTTCAAATGCCATGAACACTGACAGCACACAGGACACATGGCCATAGGTGGCACAGTGATTAAGAAGGCAGTGCACATGAGTAATCTCATTGATAAGTAATCACAAAAGTCCATAGGTACAGAATAATTCAGACTATCATATTCTAACAGTCTAAAGTCATTTACTGGTGACAGGATGTCACCATGTTCAAAAGCTTCTAGATCATCTCTAATGGCATTTGATGCTCTGCCCTTGCAGATTCCAGTTTCTCCTAGTTCAAGGTTGTCTTAACTTGGCACAAAAAGAGAAAAATAGTATAAACATATTTTGCATTATCCCTCTTTTCACACACTTCCTAAGATACCAAGTAAACGTTGCCAACTTTACATATGCTTTCACATGTTCCAGGATCTAAATGCAGTTTTCATCAGGAACTAGTTTTCTTGAAAAGGTGGTATATATTAGGCTTTCAAGGTTGTAACGTGAACTCTTAAAAGAACAAAAAATTTACTTTTTACCTACATTTAACAGTACAGGTACTGTTGTTTTTGTTGTTGTTTTTAGAGAAGTTTCAAAACAAAAATTTAGCAAACCACGCAAGTCCACAGAATACATCCTGTTAATGCCAGGGACCTTGTTCTGCTCACTTAAACTGACTTCCACCTTGGTCCTGGGTTGTAAGCTACAGGCTTGGCTTGCCAATTTCTCCTCTGTGCAATCTTAGGAAACTCAGAAGAGGTTTTTCTGGTGATTGATGAAGTCTGAATACTGATGCCTTATGGCAAAAGAATTTCAAACAAGAGAAGTGATGAACTCACCATATGAACAGAGACAGACTCTGAGTGCAGGAGTGCGAGGGCACAGCAGGGACACAGTGACGTTGGGACCATTTCTTCAGATCACAACGCTCAGGTACATTCTTTTTTCCTTTTTTTTTTTTTTTTTGTTCTCTGGACACTGGTGTGGAGGCTTCTCTGTACTTGCTCCACTGTTAGACAGGTTTCCCCAGCTTTCACTGCCAATCATGATTTCATAATAGCAGGACCATCTGCCAGTACTGATGCCCTGAAGTTGCAACATATGCCAGAATTGAGTGGAACCAAGTCATCCACAAAGAGACAGAGCAGGAACAATGGTATGGATCATTCTGAGAAGCCAGGGCCATGTGACACATATCTGATTACTTGCCTCTCTGTGCCAAGGTATTTAAGATAAACAACAGTCAGACTGAACTCAAGAAAACCAAACTTGTTGAGTAAGAGAATGAAAGACAAACTTTAGCATAACATAAATTTAAACAGGATCCACTGTCAGGGTATTTCTGAGTAAAATAACTGAATGAAAAGAAATCCAACTGTCCTATGCCAAAATACATTTTTCCCAAATAGCTCAAATGTGAACAGCAGAATTGTCCAGAGATTTGATACAAAATTTGAGGCAGCCACATTACCAAGCAACTCAGTGGACTTAGATTATAAAAATGTTGTTCCACAATTTTCTATTCTAATTGACACTTTGCAACAAGTTAACATTTTCAATCATTCTGTGCATTAGAAAGAACTGAAACCCAACATGGGCCAAATATTCTTCAGTCACACAAAGCAGCTTAACAATAAAAAGAACCATTACAAAAGAATAGGCAGAAAATATGAAGCTCAATTTACGGTCAAATATCAGTTCATGCAGTCTCTGACCACAAAGAGTTGAGGGCTCGAGAATCCTGCAGGAGTCAGGATTAATCTTCTGTCCATTGAACTTGTCTGCTTTCACTCTGCATGAGACTGTATCTGGTCCAAGGGACAACATTCACTTTCTGCTTTTAAAAGCTGTGTCAGAATCAAGTTACATAGGAAAGCGCTGAAATATTTGTGGCTGGCTCATGTCAGGAAAACCATTCACTTCTTCCTCCTTGGAGAACAATAACCCGTTTCTTCAGTTTGGCACTTGAAGACGTGCCAGGTAGGAGAGCAAATTATTCGAATGACATTAGATTAACAGGTACCTGGAAGAGAATGAAATTACTCATAGAATCACTAAATTTGCAAAGACCTCTAAGATCACTGAGTCCATCCTAGCATGGTTGCTCCCACTGCTCATGAGAAAGTCCCTTCTGAAGAAGAGATACTACCTTGCTTGAAGCAACTGAGAGTAGAGGCTATATGCTGTTAAGGTAACCAAACCTATAGCTAGACCTGCACAAATCCTGATATGGTGGAAATTCTGTAATTTAAAAAAATTTTTATTTCTCCTATTTAAAAAATGGATCAATGTATAGAATAAGGAATTACATCTGTCCCTCCAGATTGTGCACACAGATGGAAAAGAGGTATTTTCTAGTAAAGATTTTCCACAAAACATGAAAAAGTGGGTAGAAGTAAATTTCACAACCTTACCTGAGCCTTGTTGCTTTTGCATGCATCATCCAAATGCTTATGCCACAATATTGCATGAAACCTCGAGCCAGTCTGGAACTTGTAAACATTGCCTACAAAATACGAAAACCAAAGGCTCTAAATTTGCAGAGAGACATGTAGTTTCGAAGGATTCTGATTTCTGTGCAGAAGGCAAAGTCTTGAAGTAAACCATTAAATTAAATTGCACTTCAAATGCTCAAACATGATTTTGCTCGTATAACAGAGCACATATGAGGCACATTATCCAACAATCCTGGTGTGACAAAAGTATGAGAACTGTATGTGGCCCCAGAGGCAAAAAGGCCAAGGTATAGCCACAGAAAAGACCACTCAGGTCACATCTAATGTAATCCTGGCTTCCTCCTCATTAAGATTTCTTATAAAGTTTTTGATATTTCTAAAGTTAGCCTTCTTCAATGTCCTAGTGCAAATTGTTTCCTGCAATCAAATATGTTGTGCATTTTAGTCAACATCCAAGAGACGCTCTTCACACAGTAGATGCAAATCCATATCTAGCACCAAAGCTGAAAACATGAGAAGTAAAGGAAGCCTCAAACATCTGTAAGTAACCACTCAAAGTGTAATATAACTCCAGGGGCTACCTCAACTTTTGGAGTTTTTCAAGTTTGATCAAGGGAAAAGAATTATGGCACTTCAAAAGTAAGTACTTAATAATTAATTAAAATGCTTATTTTGGTAAATGGCTTGATATTTTAATTGGCCTCAGTGTCAGTCAAGATTTGATACTGACTGATTTTAAAGAACCTATTTGGAAACTTGGAGATGAGAGTATGTGGACACATGGACATGCTGCAATCTCTTATTGGTTGGAGAATTTCTGCAAAACTTACAGTAACTGTCAAGATAAAGCAATACCTCTGGAAGAACTACAGAAGCACCACAGCATATTGTAGAAATATATTCAATTTAATTTGTATCCTCCCTTGAAAATTCTATATTGAAAATCTCCCTCTTCAGTCTTTTAAGTAAGTGCCACTGTAAGTTCTGCAATCTACAAACTCATTAAGAGATACTAATCTACCTTCTGTCATAGAAACATAAAGCAGACAATATCTATCCTGCAATATCTACCTTTGTCAGGGTTATTTAGCTTGAAAATATCAGGATGCTCTGGGTCATCAGGCAGTGCCACCATCCAGCCCACAACGGAGACCTTTTTCCCAGGTGTAGATTTATACTGGAAGAGACAGATAAATCAGTCACAGCTGAGACTATAGCAGGGATTCACTTTTGCATTTTAGAATAAATTTGAAGCTTACATGTTTTCTTTCAGTGCCTCTTAAAGATTTTGCTCCAAAGTACAGAAGAGTTGATCCTGAAAGCATAACCCAGTATCTAGTCCATGAGGAGAGCTGAATCAGAAAGGAAAAAAAATGAGGAAAAACTCTGCATAACTCTAACATTTCAAAAAATCTATTCACAAAAAGTTAATTTCAGAAGCAAGGAATGGAGAGTTAGATATAGAGCATCTCCTGGTGTAAATCAGCACAGCAACCTAAATTTGCATGGATGGCTGTAAATACAATCCATCTTAGTTGGGTACCTCAAAAAGCATCAGGACTGATTGTTTCAGAGAAAAATAGTGTGTTGCCTTCTACTGGACAGATCTCAGACTTTTGATCAATAAAATTTATTGAGATGACAACTCTGCAATTCTTCAAATCTTTGAGCTCTGAACAGTAGGTTTGCATGTAAAACATATCAATCAATTTTACAGAAAATAAAAAAAATTAACAAATGCATAGGGGTAGGATTAGGTTAAGTATGAATTGCCATGACTTTTGTGCTATGGATGGATGCCCTGCAGACTTTCCATTTCAACTCAATACCACAGAAGTACCACAGTATATTGTAGAAATGTGTTCAATTGCATTTGTAGCCTTCTTTGAAAATTCTGTATTGAACATCTCCCTCTTCAGTCTTTTATGAGAATGCCACTGAAAATTCTGTAATCTACAAACTCATTAACAGAGATTCATTTATTTCCTGTTACAGAAATATAATGCAGGCAATGTCCATCCTGCAACATCTGCCTTTGTCAGGGTTATTTAGGTGGAAAGTATCAGGATGCTCTGGGTCATCAGGCAGTGCCACAAGATTTATTTCTGCCCTTGCAAGAATGCCTGCTGGTTACACAACTACTTCCCCCTGCCCTGCTCTTACAGCCAGATATGTGACTTGCAAATGCAGGGAGAAGCAAAACTGCTGCAGATCAAATGACACACAAGGGTTACAACCTTGTTATAACCTAGTTATAACTTTGATCAGAAAATTACTTTACAATTGATAAAAAACATTGTTTTACATGGTATCAAGATGCAGGTTTAATCTAATCCTGAAAATTTAAACAGCCACTACTGAATTAGAATCATAGGAAGAATTATAATTAGAATCACTTACAGTGGGTTTCTTGCCTTCTTTGAGCAGTGTTTTTCTTCTTAGTGGCCCTTCCATGGTAATGGCTCCCGTGGAACCACCTGCTGTGCAGCTGCAGGTGTCTGTTGGACTGGAGAGACAAAAACATTGCTCTGTGTATTTGAGCAGAAAAATAAGGACAAGAAGTAAGCAATATAATTTATCTCTAAATATATCTGTCCTCCACTGCCTTACATATATTGTATCATCTGACATTCGACTCTAGAAAGTTTTCCTAAACTAGCTATCAAATAGGAACCAGGATCTTTGCAAAATAGCAAATCAAGAAAAGGTTCTGTCCTGGGGGCTTAAATATGAAAAAATAAAATAGAATCAGTACTGAAGCCCAAGGTCAAAGGGAAAACAGAAATCACAGAAATTATCTGGATTTCTGGAAATTTACAGCTTAAAATTTTGGCAAGAGGAACTCCCACAAACATAATTTTAACTTAAATTAAACTACCTTGGCTAATCGGAAAAGAGTGGGGAAAACTATACAAAAATGCCAAATAATTTGGTGTAGAGTGATTAAAATATCTTTACTTTTTCCAGGATGAACATAGAGCTTCCCACATACAACAGTGAGAAAGAGCTGCAACTGAAAGAGTTCAGGCAAACAGAAATGCAAAGAGCCATTAGTAACGTCTTAGTCAAATATTGATTGCTAGGTGATGATGTGTTAGAATTATCTGCTCCTAACCTGTCTTCACTGACATGCAATCACAACCCTTATGCTCTCACATGGACCACTGAGGTTTACCAGAGCCAACTAAATCATGTCTAAGAATGAACACAAGGAAAAGCACATGTGTATGCTCTGCCTTTCCACTGGGAAAGGAACACTATTCTGTCCCCGACTGAGTAGCAGCGCGCGCTGCTGCCGGTGACATCCACAGCCACCTCCAGACAGCACAGCCCTTCCACGGGCAGGGGCATCTCCTCCAGTGCCCAGACGCGCCTGCTCTGTGCTCATGTGTGTTTGGGACAGTTCTGTATTTCTGGTGGAGGTGGTAGAGACCCCAGAAACAGAAGAAGGAACACAAGCATTAGAATTGCTTGATGGTGGACAATCATACGAAATGTGTTTTAGAGAATAATTCTTCTTTGTGGATTTGTTAGGTTTTTCACAGTTTTATCTCCTTACATTTATTCCTCTAACTTGTATAAGTTTTTGAAACAAATCTACCATGGTTATGTTAAGAGAGTATTTTCTGGAAGCTGGTAAAATAGCTTAAATACCATTCCAAAATTTATTCCTTTATTAATTTATAATGTATGCATTTTTATTCCTGTCGAATTCTAACCTGTGCTGCTATCAGATGTTACTAGCTCATGTAAAGCAGGGGTGATTACATTTACACATTGTATCAATATTTCTACAATGGCTGAAGCAACTAATTTATACAAAATAAAATCTGACTGGACTTAAGCTCCAACTAAATCACAGTGTTTGCAGAATACTGTTTCAGAGCCCTACTTTCTTTACTGTTCATACATACATCTTCATTTCCCACTACCACAGAATTTACCAAGTCCAGGTCTCATATGGACACAACAAAGAATATCTGGACACAAAATACATTATGCCAGGAAAGCGTAGATACCCAAATGGAAGTTTAGCACCATACACTGAGCAAGGTAGACCCTGAACTGTACCTGTACACACAGCTTCGACTCCTAGGAGAATTCCGGATTGGTACCCTCCAGTTAGGCCCCAGCGTGGCATATAAACGACCCCTGTTTGTGAATGCAAATGAGGGGAAATTCTAGTCTGAGACTTCAACAGTTATCGTTTGGTAAACATGACAGAGATAGCTCTCAATCTTTTCAGGTCCATGGGAAGAAAAACACAATACCTTTACAGTGCTTTATTTTAAAAAGTTTGCCACTTTTTTCCTAACTATAATTTGATAAAAATAACTATGGATTTAGGGCTTACCTACGTCAGGGACCATTTGTGAATTCCTTAGCTAAGTCTGTAGAGTGCTCAGTGAGTGTATATGAAGACTAACTCACCTTTCAAGCCCTGACGGCAGCTCCTCACTAAATTCTGAGCTTTCACTGCTATCTAGAAAGAGAGTAGTACAGAGAAGGAGTAAGAAAACCACCCATGGGAAAATACAAAGCCAATGTACGTGGATCACCAGAATACTCTTTATATGGTACCATGGACATTGCTTACTCAAGTCATGTGTCGAAGTTGAAGTGTTTAGAGCTCACGGTAAAATCTTTAGTTGGAAGAGGCTTAACATGAGCCTCCCCATTTATAATATCTCACTAATAACTCACGTTACTGTTGTGTTTAAATACCAGACATCTACATGATACTTTAATTTTCATTATGCTGCTTTTCCTTCAGAAACTGAGCACTTCGGGAACATAAAATCCAGTTCCTTTGTAAGACTATTTCTACCACAACATCTGTAAGTTGATTAAAGCTGTTAGACATTATATCATTGTTTCCAAGAAGCAAGCAGACTTGTAATAGGGGATATGTCAGCTGTGTGCTGCCGCTAGGAGTCATAACAAAAAAAGATGATGGCATTAATAATGACAGTTCCTATTTCTCCTCCAACCCCATAACCTCCTTTCCTGGCACAACTATTTAGCTCACGGTTTTAATTTGCCCAGGACTGATATGACACTCAGTTTTAACACAGTGAGCTGTGCCTATATTTTCAGAAATCCAAAGATCATCGCAATGTCTAACTCTTCGTCAAGTAATGTTCCCTCTTTCAGTCTATTTCCTGTTCCAGAAATAGCCTGAGTCACTTAAAAAGTGGCTTTCTCATGCTTAAAACAGATTCTTGATCACTGCTGATGTTATAACCACTGTTTTATTACTTACAGTATGATGTGTGCATTTTACGTTTCTTCTGAAGTCTCAGAGAGCTCAGCTAAACTACTCTATCTTCTAAAAACATATAGTTAAATTTTTCTTTGTGAAATGGTAGGATTCAAAATGCACATCCTGCTGTTTTCCCGGTGAAGGCTGACAAACACTTTGTGTCACACACCAAGCATCTACAAAGCCAATCTTTCTTCAAGCCACTTTTACAAAAACCATCAGTGGGCAGCTGAGAAAAGCCGGGGTAGTGTTGACCAGGTAGCTGGGCAGCAAATCTCATCTACGCACAGGAGCTACCACTCTTCCTAATTCCCTATTTTGGGGGATCCCTGCCAACCCCCCGTGCCGGGGGTGTGGGTACCTCTGGCGAGGCCGTTGGCGAGGCGCGTGCTGGGCGCGCGGCTGCCCACGGGGCTGTGACACTCCAGTACACTGTCATCCAGCAGGTGCCGTGGCCGCTCTGTCGGGAAGGTGGCGCTTTTGCTCTCCACGACGCTCAGCTGACACATCATACTGGAACAGGAGGAAAGAGAAGGACACGAAACCTCACTCATGTCACCCAACAGCCACCCTCAGCCCACGGTATTTCCACTCAGCCTCTGCCTCATCAGCAGCATATTAACAAGCAGGCAATTAAACAGTACCATTTACTGTACAGATGTTCCTTGACTACCAAAACGAATTTCAGATTTTACTGCTCTTTTTCAGCAGCAATTACGAAATTTCTGCAACTGGGAAGTTCTAAGTTTTTTGACTCCTCTCTGTACAAAACCTGAACACCCTCGGCGGCAGGAAAAGTAGAAAAAGGAGACTCCAGGTAAGCCACTACTTGGTGGTCTTTCACTAAGCCGAACTAACACACCATCGCTCCATGACCTTGGACAAGTCCCACGAACTTCTCGTCCCCTAACCTGTCAATTGCGAAATTTGGTAGATGCTGAAACCTTAACTGGGGAGCATGGGCTCTCACTTCGCTAGGTAAATGGTAGAGAATGTTTCTAATCCATGTTCCTCAGGTAGAAGAGGACAAAGGGGTACAACTTTCCTGAACAAGGTGCGCCAAGCAGCTACTAACTTCCTCAGCTGTATTAGCAAGATGTTTAAAAAACCCAAGTATCAGTCATGAACACCAGGAATCCACAGAGCAAAGTGGATATGCAGCTTTCAAGTACTGCCAATGCCTGGCACCAGCAGAGAACAGAGTCAGTAAAAATAACAAAGTGTCAAGAGAAAACCTAGAGAGTACACAGTAAAGCCTGAAGCACTCCAGCAATACAAGAAATGGAAAGGACAAATACCAGCGTGGTCTGCTGGTTTCTTAAACCTTTGTGATGCATCAAACTGCTCGAGTGGAGACTGTTGGGAGTACGCACTTGTTCCCCAGGCTGTGACTCTTGCGGTGCCGTGGCACAGGAGGTGTAGAGAGACTTGCTGCTACTGAGGCATCAGGACATGTGGGTCTCCTGCTGAATTTCACAATTGCTGACATGTCAGATGGACCTAAAAGACAGAGATTATTTAACACTGAACTAGTGCAAATCCCAGAAATTTTGTGAGCTGGTGTTGGGGAACCAATTAAAATGAATTCTTACAGATAACCAAAAGATACCACTTCTGAAGCACTGCTTCTTGCACACTGGGGTTACACCATCTGCTTTTGTTATAAATTCATCCCTATACCCTTGAACTCTCTGAAAATAGTTTTAAAAACAGTTTTGCTCATACTCGTAACAATGAACTACAAAAAGTCTTGGCATCCATACAACAGCTGGATGTGCCAAAGCGTAATCTACAGAACTATGAAGTCAGTTTGTACTTCAGGTGTGAGCAGGAATGTTCACACCTGTTTTGAATTTTGTTCACAACTTCACGTTGTGAATAAACTCTAAACAATCTGCTCATACTGACTTACAGCTTGAGCATGTAAGTGAAAGCAGGGGCTTTTCACGTGTCTAATGGCCAGACAGATGCATTACTTCTCAATTGTCTATGAACCTTGGAGATGTCTTACTGCAATCTTCTTACTCTCATTTTACAGATTTTATGAGGCCTTACAGAAAACATGGACATACTGTTCTTGTTCCAGTTCCTTGATGCTTTGCACAAAAGGCTGGCAGTGAACTTTGCAATACAGTGGAGAACAACATGGCCTATCATCCTCAGTAAATGCAAGGCTATTCCTGGCTTCAATAAACAGTTGAGATTTCATTTGTGTGGCATTGGTGCTTGTGATGAAAGTGGGAACAATGGTCATGAAAATGGCCAGCCCAGGTAGCAGCAGAACAGACTTCCTTCTACATTATGAGAATCACTTCTTGGAGGATCCAGCAACCTCAGCTTCTGGCCTCTACCCAATTCCCACTAAGAGGGCGACACAGGCCGAAACTTTGTGATGTGAAAAAACACCAACAATTAACATCAGAATCTTTACAAAAGTGTCTGAGCTAGAGAAAGAACAGAAAAAAACAAGTCCACAGCTGACACCATCAAGCCGTAACAAAATCCAAGTAGGCTGGATTTGATTCAAGGTAGGTTCAAATGTTACCGCTACCATAACCTACAAAGATTAAGACATTAAGCAAGAAAAAACCAGAGTTTTCACTCTACACTCTTTCTTTTTTTTTCAAATTAGACCCTCCATTTAGGGAGCAGGGAGTGAAATTTCCACTAATATGAATGCAACAGAAAAATATTCAAAGTTTGATCATTGTAACTCCATTTAAGAAAGAGCTTTTATTACCTGAACAGCTTCAGAACAGAAAAAGTTCTGAAACAAATTATAGAATATATCTAAAAGGACTGCATACCTCAGACTGAAAATAACATTAGGTAATAAAACTTCAAGTCACGTAAAAATACTGCCTGGCTTAAGGTGAAATGTGCCAAGGGTGACAGAATTTGTGGAAATAGGTATAAGAGTCTTAAAACTTAAACAAAAAGCCTGGCTTTCTTACTACCATCTATGGCAACCACAATTGCTGCATCAGTGCTGGGAAAGGAGGAAACAGGTCTGGGTTGACCAACCACTGGCACAGGCTGCCCGGAGAAGGTGTGGAGTCTCCCACACTGGTGATATTCCAGAACCATCTGGACACAACCCTGTGTCATGTGCTCTTGGAGGTTGGAGCAGATGACTTTCTGTGAACCTCTCCAACCCAACCCATTCTGTGACTCTGTGACTTATTCTAATTCCTAGTTATGTCTTTCATGAAGACCCCAATGGCAGAGAAAAGAATGCAGATAAAGACAGAAATATCATCTGTTTTGGTATTGCTCTGTTTGGAGTGGACATTTTCAATGGAGTTCTGCATCTTCCTCATCTCCAAGACAAGAAATATATACGGTTTGGCTCTGTTAACCCTGTGCTAAGGTACGAAAAGGAATCTGAACTTAAAAAGAACCCTTTCACAGTCTTTGCACCAGCTCTGCTGCCGAATGTCTCTGAAGAAGGACAGTGAAGTTTAGGGCCTGTGCTGCAGGGCACACTCAGGGCAGCAGGTGTGGAGTGAAGAGTGCCAGCAGGAGTTACGGAGCAGACGACCTCATCTCCGTAAAGGGGCAAGAGACAAAGAGAGCCTGTGCCAAGAAGGATGGCAAGGAGGGTAGGTGGTGACATACTGATGAAAACTGTACAGACCAAGGGATGTTTATGGACATACCAGACTGCTGAGCAATTAGCTGGGAAAGCTATGCCCGATACTGCTGATAACAAAATCCCAATATTTAAATTCATTTGAGATGGAGTTATTTTGTCCCTTTTTTCCAATAAGTGAAGTCATCTGCTACTGCTAAATTTCCTCTTTACTCTCCTGGCTCTACTCCTAGTGCATACTGTTACCATGATTGCTATTCTGTTATTTTGCCTTTCATGGAGACAAAGCACTCTTAGTAGGATTTTCCAGTCAGCTGGCATGAACAAGGGTTAGTTTGGTTTTCATTATTTCTCAGCATCATTTTCAAGATTATGCTGACATGCACAAAAAATATATAAAAATATTAAAATGTTATTAAAAATTTGTTTGCGTTAGGGAACGTGAGACAACTTCATCAGAGTGCGCTGAGTGCTGTTCCGAGATCTGTGGCAAGAACATTTGGAAAAGTTTACACATATCCCAAAGGATCTCACTGTTTTTTCCTTTGCATAATTTTTCCATGAATAATCCTTCAAATGTTATAAATGAACATTACTTTTGCAATCCTTCAGTAAAACATGTGAACATTTACAGTCTCCAGAGCTTTTAAAAAAAGCAACAGGGTGAGGGAGTTACAGTTCACAATTTTTCTCCACTAAAAAGCTATCAATAAACCAGTACTAGACATGCAAACAGAAAACTGAAATTGAGTTGCATATTATATGATGAAGAACTGAGGTTTTTTTCAGGAAGGTAAAACAGTCTCAACTACTCGCTATTTTTTGGTGAGCAGCTAAGAAGTAAAACTGATACTTACCAGCTCTGTTTCTAAAACTTAATAAAGACAATCCAAGCCACAGACTCTCTAGTTAAATCTTCACTGTAAATTTTTACTGTTCTGTTTTCCTTGTAACCAAAGTCAGTGGGTGATAATTAAAACTTTCAAAGAGAAAGATCTACTTACAAAACACACACTAAAGAACTTAAGAATTTTGTGCACAGAATCAAAAATTACACATAAAAATTAAATCTAGAATGATGGCTATTGCAAAAGAAAGTTTGAATTTTCAGAGTATTGCTTTACAATTCAATGAAAGCCTACTGACGCATAGAACGTGTAAGAGATGTTTGTTATGGCTGCTTCTCAGACTAAGAACAAGAACCTGAGTCCTTCGCTGCACCTCTCTGTGCTCCCCCAAGCTCCCCAAAAGCTCACACATACATACACACATACGCGCGCACACACGCACACACACGGACAAAAGTTGTTCTGACTGCACAGTAAGCACACCCGAGTCTAATTCCTTCAGATGCTTCCTGGATAGAAGGGACACTTTCAATTTCAGGTGTCACTTTTATGGAGTCATTACTCTGCAGCAGTGGAATGTGCAAAACTCAGGCTTACACTTCAGCAAAAAATGTTGCATTTTTTGCGGTTAGATCTACTGGGCAGTGTATGGGCTTGGGTGACATCCAGATTGGCAGTGAAGACACAACCATTGTGCAGGGAAACTTGGAAGTTTGGATTCAACCAAATTCAACAAAAATTCAACAAAAGTAATTAAACAAAAAAAACTTCCAACTTTTTACAGAAACTATTTCAGGTGACTGCTGAGAAAAAAAGAGTCAAAACAAAAAAGGCAAAAACAACTAATGCCCCAAAAACCAGCCCAGAAAAGCCACTCATCCTCTGGCTGGTTTATATTAGCATTCCTCGGGAATGACAGCTTGGTCGTGAAAATAAGCATCCATGAACTAGGACATTAGACTTGTTTGGTAAGGACATCACAGAAACTAATAGAAAGTGATAAAATTAAAAACTAAGCATGATCATTCTCGCCCTGGAAACTTAATATTTGTTTTGATAGAATATTCTTCTACAATTTTTGTGAAGCTTTGGTATGTTAAGAAAAAACACTAATTCCAGCTGGATGTAGTGGTTGATAGCATGTGAATCCCACAGATTTGCCTGGTATTAATTTGTTTCAAAAATACTCCAATGAGTTGCAAAAATTTTGTTTGGAAAGTATCACAGAGGAAGAGCTTGGAAACTAAAGATCAAAGTTTTCTGGTCAGTCTGTAAATTTATGTAAAAGAAAACTTAGTTTTTCCACTTCTACCTTAAATTCTGTGTAAGAAAACCAGACCCCGTGCACATGAAGCAATGACTGAGAACTTGCACATGGATTAGACAATCCCCATTTCCACAGAACGATTGGCTGCTAAAGCACTCAGCACAAACTATTTATCAGTTGCCAGAGCAACCAGTAAAACAAATGGCAAAACTAAATGTCAGATTCAGTGTTTACATGGAAAATGACGAGGCGGGGGTTTTTTATTCTAAAATACTGGGACTGCTGTAGATGTATCACTAGTGTAACATACCTAGTACAGAGGGTTACCAAGGTGCAAACATCCCAGTCTTTCTTCCTTCTGTTTCTACATTTTCAACTTCTACATATCATATATTCTACATCCAATAAATTTATCTCTTCTAAGTAATTAAAATACAGATTAAAAGTTGTTTATGAGCTAGCTCTCAAAGCTGAATTGACTCCGCACAATAGGCTAAGCTTTACCCCAAGAAGAAAGAAGAGAATATACCTGTTTCAGATTAATTACTCCACATTCCTGGGAGGATGGTAACATAAAACCTCTGGTCTAATTATTCTCCTCTCAAGAATTATACCAAGACCTACTTGGGGAAAAAAAAAAAAAAGGAGGGGGTGAGGCTCAATCTCTGACTACTGCATAACAAAATGCCTAAAATAAGGACTACCCACAGCAGAGGCCTGGCTGGTGCTGACTTCAGTGCTAACTATTGAGAGTATTCACTTTCTAAATTCTGATTAGCACTGCACCCTGAACTTTGAAAAGCAACATGATGATAAAAAACACACATAAAAGTTTTCTTTGTGTGTGAATTCTGAAGAATGTCAATTGCTTAGAAGGCTAACTTATTTACCATATATTACATTAAATATTTTCTTTTGTTCTAGGAAAATGTACTGAGTTATAACTTCCAAAACAACCTAATGGTTGTACCATAAATGCCTTCCAGCTAGCACTGCAGGAACGCAGATGGCTTTTACAGCTAATTCAACTGGAAACTGTGAACAGTTAGAACACTATAAGCTCTCCAGCGACATTCTCTCTCTCTCTCCAACCACAGCAAGGCAGAATGAACAGACTTAAGTTGCTGCCAAGGAAGTTGTGTGAATCACACAGTTCCTGAAAGCATTCAACTAAACTGCTTAAGGTTCCTTTTTAAATGCTACTTGCAAGAGAGAAGAGCCTCTGCAGCGTTATGGAAGGCATGAAATCTTCCCTTGAAAGCACTATTCACAATTACATATGCATTTTGTAATTAAATGAGACTCTCTTTGCAACTAATACACCAAATGTATCTTGTTGTGAGACACTCACTTTAATCAGATGCCTTGCCTCCTATCCAAATTTACTGGAAAACTAGTTGGCAAACAAAGTGGAAAATGCACACATGGCTTTCTCTAGTACTTTGCAAACAGATACTGTAGTATTTAACTGTTTTTATTGAGCCTCATGCTCATAGATACTTTAACGAGAAAAAAAGAAACCCACAATGTCCCTGGCTAGCATAAACTGTTAATATTCTTTCGAAAGAGAGAAAACTAGGTAGAAGATAAAGTCACAGTGCTGCCAAGTAAAACCCATTTTCATCATGAACACAAACAATTATACTTCAGGACATGAAGATGACACTATTCCCTGATATCGCCAGTGGCATTGAGGTTTTTTTCTGTCTCTGGAAACACACACTGGGCTGTGTGAGGATGCAGCACGTCACAGGCAGAACTTGACTAGACATTTCGCTATTACCAATATTTTAACTTTTGGACTGTCAAGAATTAAACTGATGACTGTCCTTATGGGCCATGAACCTTTATTTCCAGACTCCAATGCCTTAAACTGTTGACTAGAACGTTAAACTACTGCCCAAAGTACTTTCGGATCATCTATTATCATTACAGTCTTCTGACTGCAAAGGAGTTACTCGTGACACACAATGTCCAGAGTGGAATTTATCTGAAACTATAATTTGAATCCAAATAAAATTGACTGAAATACCTGCAAATGTGTTACTTTTAATTCTCCATGGTAAAATATATAATTACTGGTATTTGAGTATTCTAGCTCAGAATTATTAAGACTGCCATAGGGTTATATTTATATTTATTAATGTTATGGAATAAACAACAAATTATTGCCCTCATGCTTGGTTAAATTTCAATTTGAATTCATGCTAACTTACTTAACTAACCTTCTCTGGGAATAAATCTGTTTTTTCAGTAAAATACGCTGGAATCCCTTTAGTAGCATTTTTGCAGCCACATAGGTGCAGGGCACTGAAAAATTCCTGTGGGTATTACAAAATGCTGATGGCATTCATTGTTAACTGACAGTGAGAACTCTCCAGCTGAGCAAGAAATACAGCAGTCTGCAAGTGGGTCAAGATTTCGAAGGAAATATTAAGAGAAGAATGGAGCAATAGGAATGACTCAGCACTTGGTTTCTAGTCATCACATTAAGTCTCACTCTGAATAGACCAAGCTTACAGAGCACACAGGGGCACTGCAGACTCAGAGGGGAAAATTCATCCTCTCTTAATACTGCCAGATACCATATGATCACATATTCAGTTGAGTAGGTACTACTGAACATTGGCACAACCATTTTTTGTTTACTCCAGCTGAGCTCAAGGTGGTATCATGCCATATTACTTCCCTACTTCAGTCAAGTTCAAAGTTCTTGTTTCCAACTTTGGAACTGTATGTTTAATTGGCTTCCATTATAGTTCTGATGAAATCTCAGCCCTTGATTAAAAATTACAGAATATTGGCAATGATCACATACTATGCTGCTATGACCAAAGTGAGAACTTCCATAATCATCCTAATGAAATGTTAGCACCAAAAGCAAGCTGACATGAGCAATAGAAAGCAAAGGCCAGAAAACCAAAAAGTTAACTTGGACATCAGCTTTGCATATGCAAGATGTAATCATAGAAGAGGCAATGACTTAGTTTCAAGTATGAAAAAACTAATCATCACAAAAGTAAAAGAAAATATGACATGATGTGGTGGGTTCACCTTGGCTGGCTGTCAGGTACCCACCAGGCTTCTCTATCACACTCCGTTCTTCACAGGATGGGGCGAAGAAAATAAGATACAAAAACTCTCATGGATCGAGATGAAGGCAATTTAATAAAGAAAGGAAAAGGCTGCATGGAGAAGCAAAATAAAACAAAAAAAGAATTTATCCTCTACTTCCCATCAGCGGGCATTGATCAGCCACAGCCCGACTGAAGCATCACAGCAGATGCTTAGGGAGACAAATGCCTTAGCTTAAATGCCTCCTTTCCTCCTGTGTCTTAGCTTTCACTGGTGAGCACAACACGCCGTATGGAACATCTCTGGGCAGTGTCAGTGAGCTGTCCTGGCTATGTCCCCTGCCAACCTCTTGTCTACCCCCAGCCTACTGTTTTTTTTGGCAGGGGCTTGGGTTTGGAGAGTCAGCCTTGGTGCTGCGGGCACTGCTTAGCAGAAGTCTGGCACTTTATCAACACCCTTCCAGCTGCAGGCACAGAGCACAGCACTGTGATGGCTGCGACGAGAAGTGAACTCCCAAATGCACATGTTCACTAAGAAATCCTTTTGAACTCACCTAATAAAAAAAATTTTCCTGTGAACTATTTCCTTATTCCTATTCCACAACAATTAATAATACTGAGCATTGAGTGGAAAGAAGGAAAGCACCTTCCGGAAGAAATTGGAGACCAGGTAATTCCTGAGATAAACAAGAGGTTCCTTATAAAAAATATCATCTGACAGCGGCCAGCATGAAGAGCTGGGAGGCAGAGGAAACCTCCCCTCTTTTTTTTCTTTCATGTTTAGCATCTTCCTTTTTCTTCCATTCACTTTGTCTTTCAATCATACAGTGAGAATAAAAGATTTTGAATGCCAAATGTAACTGCTTGTCAGATGTGGTCTTGACACCTTGAGTTTTTTTAGAGTCACACATGGTTTAACATAATGAGACAGAAAATTGGCCATTCAGATTCAAGAGATGAAAACAGAACAGCGTTTGAGATAACGGCTCCTGTAGCAGTAGGTGCATTTCCTATAGTCTGATGTTTGCTTAGTCTGTTCATAGAAATAAACAGATTAGTTTTGGTCAACGTATGGGTGATACTCTAGTTTTTTCAATGTTGCTAGAAGGTGTTACAAATCTTTTGTCCTCCTGTTTTACACAATGCAATTGTCTCAAATTTACATGATCACACAGAAACCCAAAAGGAGAATTTCCTATGGTATGCACTGCATTGATTTGTTTGTACTGAAAGAGGGCTCTTTCTTCTTCACTTATTAAATAATCGTGAAAATGTAAGCATTTGTAAAAAATCCCACAATCTGACTTCTGCTCCAATGCTAGCAAACACCCTGTGTCATGCCTTGAACTGCAACTGTGTCTGTACAAGTAAGCAATTCTTATTGTTGACTCATGCTACTGATGTACCTCTGGGTTTTCCCATACACTTCAGTGGAGGATTTCTGTAATTAAAATTATTTCCTTACTCAAATTTTCAAATATTTTATACCTGCAAGATCTTCTTTGGAGGAAACCAGTCGAGGAGAGCTGTTACCTGGCTCAATTCTTAAAGATAATCTGGAAAAACAAGTTTTTAGAGAAATGAAGACAAAAAATTTCTCAGTAAAAGTTGAAAGTAATTATTTTGGTAGTGCTAAGTAGGAATTTTACTTTCTTGGAAGTGTGGTTATTTATTTTATCATGTAACAAGACAATAATTTTTTCAAAGTAGATCACTGTCTGTTAGAACCAAGAAAGACACTGTAAGGAAAGTCTATGAAAACAGAAAGGGAAACTGTTACGTTATCCTCCCTCTCAGTATAAAATTGTAAGTTCATATAGTCTTTCACCTGGAAAGAAAACCCTCCAAAAGTTAGTAATTTAGATACAAATACCTCCCCAGTTCCTTTTCAACAGTATTTAAACATTGTTGACTATGTTTCAGCGTGAAGTCAGTTAACAAACCTATGGTCACTTTCATGTTTTTGAATTTCTACTTTCCTGATAGCACTAGATTCTTTTAACTACCCAAAGTAATGTAATTCAAGTAGGTAACGAATCAATTGTTCCTTTCCAGGCTACCTTTTCTTTCTGCCAGCATGATTTCTGTGACCTGGAAGCAGTAACATGACACTCCCAGAAGCCAACAATGAGAGAGTTACAATAATACAAGTCAGTGCATGATTCAAATGTTGATCACATGGGAATTTCTTTCAGTGTGCAAAAATGGCAAAAGAACTTCCCAAAGTTCTTCCCCGTAAATAGGGCCCTACTGTGTGAATTTGACTTCCATGTCTGTAGAAACGTTCCAGTTGCATCCCTCGCACAGAAGTTACACCTTTGTTCACTCTGAAGGCTAATCTGCTCCTCAGTATACTGGAGCTTTATTGTTCCCATGCTCTGAGCTTGATTTTTGCATAGTTTTTTACATTTTTTTAAAATAATCTCCTGCAGAACTGTGCCATTTACAGATAACAAGAAATTTGGGTATTAAGCTCCTTTTACTGGGTTTGCTCACATTTGACAAACGAAAGGCCTTAGGCAAAGCAGAACATGCATGCCAACTTGTTTCACAGTTCTTCTCCAAACAGAAGCAGACAATTCTCCTCCTGCTAACCCATCACTGTTCCACAATTGCTAATTTCTTCTATTTCTGTCTTTACAAGGGAGATGTTACCTGTTCTTCCCCACATGTGAAAATGGCATGTTTAGTTTCTGCCAGCTCTGATCAGCTAATTTCTGATGCTCTTTCCTTATCCTGTTATTAAATAAGTCACTCAGTTTTATTAGTCCTCTGTGGCAACAACCACAGTTTATTTGGTCACTGTGGAAACATTTGTCCAATAAGCCCAGTGCAAAAAGATATGACTGCGATTCAGTCTGTGTAAGCAAATCGCTTCTCTCTTTCTTTCACAGTGATGTGATTTGTAAATCACTCCTCCTAAAAACTTCTTGCTTTGTTAGACTAAAAGGAATTTAAATCTGTATGTAAGGATTAGAGACTAGATTTATTCTTAAGCATGCTGAACTGAATTGTGCTCATTGAGCAGGTCCACTCTATAACTTCAGATAACTATTTACAGGCACTATGTAGAGCTAGCGTGGCAGGACGACCTCATGTTCCCAGGAAGGCCAGAAATCACTTGTCCAACTTCTTATTTTGTACCAACTTAATCAGCTCACTACATATCAAGGTCCAAGAACCAGTAACACTATTACACCTTTGAAAAACAGTACAGGTGAAATACTGTCTATGAATATGTACATCAGGGGAAATGCTATCAGATTTAAAGCAAAAACATTCTTATACCTTCCTTAGTGACAAAAGCAAATAAGTTCAACTTCCATGCAACTACTTGCGCTATACTATTTCTCTCTTTCTGTTTAAAATTATTCTTGTAAAGAAAATATGGGGAAGATATCAGCAAAAAGCAAGACCTAATACCTTTATGGTTCAAAGTCTTAGGAAGAGGCATGTTATCTTTATACTATCTTGCCTAATATGCTATGAAGGACTGAATTATAGGTATAGATGGCAGCCTACAAAATGGAATTCCAATCCTGACTGTCCTGTCTAGACAGATAACATCGTAATAAAATAATAGTCTTCAAACTGGTTTTACTGAAAGAAAACTGTGGAGAAAAAAGGCCTAGCCTACTGATACCAAAACGTCAGCAACAAAATTGTTTAGGAATGGCTGCAAGGCATGTCATATTAGGAAAGGATGTAGCATGGTGCCACAATGTTATATACTGCTATAACTGGGCATATTCTGCAAAAAACAGTATAGAGGCTGAGAAAGAAAGATCTGTTATTTTTGGGATATGACATCATTGTCAGGGGTTTTCTGGAGCATTCCTACTTGCTGACAAGCATGAACCTAAAGGAAGCAATTGGACTAACACAAAAAATTGTAGAGAAAAGCTTTGTTTATAAAAAGTGGCTGCCAAATTTTCCTTTTCAGTGTAATTGAGGTTCTCATTTGGCAGAATGTGTGTTGGGATTCTGCCAATACATTTTAAGGCAACTATCTAAGCTTCTTTCCCTGATGGCCTGGTACTGACACAGTTCTATTCTTCATGACAAAGGTCACACATACATCTCTGCAGACCACACTAATGCTATCCCTGGCTCAAAAAGAGCAGTCACTGGAAAGAGAAAGAGAGAGGAGATTCTTTTCCACTCTAAAAACTTTGTACTCTGCATTTTTAAGACTTAAAGTTTCTTTTGGCATGGGACCAGAAAATGCTATGGAACTAAAGATCCATTAGGGGAAACTGAGAGGAAATTGTGAAATCACATATTCAAAACAAAATCTGAAAACTTCTTATCAAGTGCAAAAATGGAAGAAGAATGAGAGTTTTCTTTAAGGTTAGATGTGAAGAGTTTTGATGAATTTAAATTAATTTTTTTTTAATTTAAAGCTTTTTTCTGATGAAACAAACGTGGTAGAAAAAGATCAAAGTTCTCCAATGTATATAAGCTGCAGCAACTTTCCTGTGATAAGAATCTCATCTTTCCCTCTTTTTAATACCTCTTATGACTTCAGTCAAGTTTCTCCTTGACACAGTGAGGTTAGAAAGAAAACTGCTAAACTTGATTGAATTAGTCCCATAAATAACTAAATCAAAAGTACTAAATGATCTTTAAGATACATCAAATATCTTAAAGCATTATCAGCAAGGCTGCTGCTAAAGTTAAATTAATATTTGAATTTAAAATGGAATTACTTGTATTTTTTTCAAAATATTTTGTTATAGTATCATTTGCTTATAGAAAACACATGTTTAATCTATTTTTCTAAGATAGTACAGTTCATGAAACCTATTGCATATACAGTGTTAACACTGTTGTATCAACACGAAACTCCATCTAAAAACCAAACTAAACAACGTGAGCAGTTTTTTCAATCTAATCCAGGGACTGTAAAGCCTATCTTAACTACAGCTCTTCACCTTTACCAATGACTATTCAGTTTAATTTTGCTCTATGTTCACAACTTTAATGAGGCATGGAATTATGAGGGAAATTAGTAAATAATGACCCCTTGTTAAATTTTAACATCTTAACATTTCAACTTGTTAAATTTTAAATCTCAGACTACCCTTAACAAGTCTTGGACTACTTGACCTTTTCAAAGGCTGTGTGTACTGCTCATGGTCATGCATCTCCTGCACCATGTGCCTCTATGTGTGAAACATATACAATGTCCTGAGACTGAGAAAAGGAAGAATATACATCATACTCTGGTAGGAATTCTAACTCCATGGAGCAGATAAATTTTTGCTATGGAAATATCAACCACGTTCCTTTTTTAACCAAATAATTTTCTTATGAAAACATCCCTATGTTTAGTGCCTGTGATCAACCAGACACAAAACCACAAACACCTCAAACCACAGCCAAGCACGGGTTTTTGCAGGGAATGACCCAATGCTGGTTCAGCTTCTTTTGCTGAAGTTTACACTCAGCAAGGGGACAAATTTTGGACATTTTATCTCTGTTTGAAATATGTCCTGATAATACTTGGAGAAGTTCCAAAAGACCACCTTGTCTGAGTTGTTTTACTTCTAGATCTATTCTCTCAGGAAAAGCTAAGTTCCACAAACATTCCTCACAGGAATTCCTATGGTCAGGGCTGGCTAAGGGATAGTTCTGTGTGACTGGAACCAGAACCCAGAGAACATCTCTGGCAGCTGCTGTTACCACCAACTGCAGATAAGTCCAAAATGGAAAGGACAAATCACCTGACTCATGTCATGCTGAAACACGGTTTCCTTGTCTCTGTGGTGACACCCTGTTTTCCAGCTCAGCCAGATGTTGCATCTACATGGCAGCAAAGTCAGCTCTAATTGCAGCAGAATGCACAATGTTTGGAGCAGGTCACTCTTCATCTGCACGTGTACATCACCCCCCACCCATAATCCAGGCTTCTCCTGCTGAATCTGCCCTTTTCTTTTGACAGACACTAACTGGTAGCCTTCACTTCATCAGCTGATCAGGTGTCAACTTAAAATTATTTAATTATTTATCTCACTACTCTGATTAAGGAGACATTCCAGGATGCCATTACTTTGATAGTTACAAACCATATTTCAACACTTAGCTTCTAAAATTTTGCATTAATTTTATCCTTGTGTTACCATTACAATTTAGTTTGAATTGCTCTTTACCCTCTCCCAATTGTGTTTATACACAGTGATTCTACTACCTAAAGTTCTCCTTTTCTAGGCTAAAGCCAAACCTAGTTCTTTTAAGTCTGATGTTACAATATAGACTTTTTTCCCTCGATTGCACTAGCATTTTTTTAAACATTTAAGCATGGATGGCCAGAATTACACACAGTGCTCCACTTAAGCTCTCACCAGCTCCTTCTGAAGCAGTAGAAACAATTCTGGTTTCTATAGAAACACTATATTTGATAGGGAGTAGGGATGAATTTGTCTTTTCATGGCTGTATCTCACTTTTAACAGCTATCTACTGATCAACACCATTAACTAAAGTCAGAATAATTATGTAACACTTTGGTTTTTGTGCCACTATCATTTTAGTCATGAGGTCACCTGATTCTTCTTCTGTGATATCCAAATCATGTTCTACTTCAATGAACCCTTCCATCACTGTTTTATTAGCATACGGCCCAAGTACACACAAATTGTAAGACAAAGTTCTTAACTGAAGTATTTAATAGAACTGATAACAAGACTGGTTTTAAAGAGGTTCATTTGCAACCTTGCTCTTCAAAACATGTTCTAAAATATTTTATACCAGCACCATATTACTGACCACCTCTTTGCCTTGAATGCTTCACATTCTGCTCATCTCATCATCATCATATTACTGTATTTGTCAACAGGTAATTGTATAGTATTGCATCTACCTTGGTTGAACTATTTAAAACCTTGGCTCACACACCTAGATTTAATATGCTAGTTCTTTCAGAATTTCTGGCCAGGGATTATCACTTCTTTTAACTGGAGCACATTCACATATTGAACAATGTGCTCTCTCGTGTCTGCTTCAAGCCATTGTGTGGGTTGGCTCTTCTCCAGGTCTTTTGTAAACATTGCTTTGACATGCTTAAACTCCCAAAACTTAAATCCCCAAATCTTAGGTATCAACTTACTAAAAATAGCTATTTGGAATTGGTAGATGTTCTCAATGTATTATTTATAACACCATAGAGTCAGTCTTGGAGATGACTTCAGGGTTATTGAACAAAATTCCCAGCACACAACCATCATGTAATAGAATTTTCATCTACTTTTAACTGTTACAAATATACTTCATTTCATAAATCTGCTTATAGTCATAAAGAAAGACTGTGATTCAGGATTTCACTCAGCAGAAACACCCCAAAACATGTTCAGTCAAGGGCTTTTTGTTCAGCTCTTAATGAAACTAACAACCAAGTGGTATTTCCTTTAAATTTCTCAAAGCCTGAAGAAAAGAACAGTACTTACTTATAGTTGTCATCTTCTACAAATTTTTGAAGTTCTTCAATGTAACGGACAGACTTCAAATACTTTTGCACATGGGGTAGTGTTGTAAGATGATCTGTGGAGTGTTCAAACAAACAAACAAACAATCAAACCAACAAAGCAGATGAACATTCATGTCATCCAAAATTAATTATTATTTCAGGTTTTTTTTCTAGTTCTTACAGTTACCTTAAGGGAAACAGAGAATTTGAACCTTCCTAAAGAATAAATCAGGCAGAAATACTACTTTGGCTCTAAGAAGATGTTAAAGACTTGATGCAGCAGAAGTGATGCCCTCAGTTGTTAAAGAAAACAAAGATGCATTGCATCATTGTAAAAGCTCAAGGATTTTATTAGATGTTATCTCACAGGCAGAAAAGAGTTATTTCCTGCAAACCCTGCTTGAATTTTCAATCCTTGTTCTGGGGAAAATCAAAGCTTGCAGCCATGGCTATTAGTGGTTCCCTTATTACCAAGAAGTGATTTAAAAATTATTAAGCAATTAATTAAAAATTAAAATGCTGAACAGCAGCTTGTTTCATGTTTAAGCAATGAAAAGTCATGTTAAGTCCCCAAGAGTATGCTGAATATTCATAAAGACCCCAAACCCAGCAAATTTCTTCATATATGGCTTCACTAGCAAGCTATACTTACAGAAATTAATTCTAGACTAAAATCACATTAACAAAAAGAACAACCTTTCATTTTCCTCACTTCATCTATAGGCAACGTATGTGGAAAACTCAACACAACTGAACAACTTGTATAGACTGAAATATTTGTATTTCATTTTGTAAATGTATCATCAGGATGTTAACAACAAAACAATAATGAAATGAATGCATTCTACATTCCAGACATCATATCTACTGCACAGTAAAGGGAAAATATAATTGTCTCTGATTGCCTCAGGTGGTAGCAGAATACAACACAAGTGAAATAGCTGCACTTGAAAGTATATAATTTGTATCCCACATGTAGCAGTAAACTCTATACAACCTCTGTTACAGCTCCTGCAATTCAGAATACATGTTTCTCAGCCCAATTTACTTGTAAGACTACACAGGAGTGGAAACTCCATCACTTACCAGTATTCAGCTCTACCAACATCAGCCTCTTGTGTTGCCTTTACAAAGGGCCAAAAACTGCTTTCACAATGTTGTACTAAAGACATTTTAGTTAAGGCTTAATAGGCATAACAAAATTTACCAACCATAGTTACAGGAGACTTGCAGATCAGCTATTATTCGGAGAATATTGTTCATTTGATTGGATCTTTGTTCATTCTCCATAATGCTGTCTGAAGCAGGATATGCAGAATCAATGTAGATTAAATCCAAGAGATAAATTCCTGAAACAAACAAATCAATGAACCAATTATCTAGTGTTTCAAATAGAAACAGTAGCATAATTTTTAATGAATACAGCAGCCAGCAGCTATTTACTCCCACTGGGGTCTGGACCCATTAAACAAAGGAGAGCTTGGGATTTGCATATTGAAAAATTCCATAATTACTGCTTGAGTTCTATGACACCTCTTGAAAAAGGACAGAAAAGCTTTTGTAACTTAGCCTAATGCCTACTATGAGCAATTTGCAGGACCATGACAAGGACACCAAAAGAAGAGAGCGAGAGCTGCACCGACTGGTGGAGTGAGGGTGGGGATGTGACCAGAGCCCACTGCAATACCACCAGTCACTGCAGGAAGGAATTACTGCAGCTCTGACTGTGGCTCCACGCTGACTTTGCCAGAAGACATCACAAGAAGATACTTAGGTTTTACTATGTAATGATTTAAAAAAGTATACAGGAAAGGTTTTTCTTTATTAATTTCTTAATTTTGGAAAGGGCACAAAAAAAATGTAGTTTTTCCCCCAAGAACAAAATATACTGAGTTGGCTGTGGATGCTGTGGACTTAACAGAAATCACTGTATGTGCTCCATTCAGGGCCCACCGCAGCTATTGCTAGTGTTTCAAAAACATTATCTTGGCCTCATTTTTTTTTTAAAGTATTGCTCAAATATTTAGGGTGCACTAAAAGGCAGACTTCAATTTCACATATTCCTATACTATTCTATGACCTGTGCAGGAAAGTCAGATGCCTCTTTGTTGCATAACAAAGAAGGGAACATTCTTTTAAACAGGAAAATAATTTGTGCAGCACAAAAATTTACTGTATTTCCACAGTAGATTTTCCATACTGGTTCTTGAGCATGTTCATAATTAATTACTCCCCCTTTGCCCCACGTTTTCTTGCCCTACCTTGAAAAGAACATTCTTAATTCCAAGAAAATAGCTTGCTGTCTTGCTTTCACTCTTCCAGCTTTAGAACATTACATTTCCTCAACAAAATCCACCTATTAAAACAACAGGCAATGCAGCTGTGCTAGTCAAGCCCAATTTTTCAAATGGGAAAGAAATGCAGGAAGCATGCCTAAGTAAAATGCTTCTGAGAGAATGTCAGCATGCTTGCATTAATTACTGATAATAGTCAGGTCACTGGAAGGGTATTAAGTTTGTGCAGTGAAAACAAATTATTTTCATGTCATCTCCTGGTTGCAAGTATGCCTCAAACTTACTCAGGTTAAACAAACAAACAAACAAACCAACCAACCAACCAAAAGCCAAATCCAAATCCCTGGAAACTGGATTTCCATCCTGGAAAATATAACCTCTTTCCTCAAATGAAAATGTTCTTATGTATTCTCTAGTAATGCCTCATTTCTATCATACAGAGCTACAAATTACAGACCACCAGCATAGTCTAGCAAATCTAAGAAAAGCATGTGGCTTACTAAAATTTTCTACTTTACAGTTTAATAAAAACAAACAAACCCATAGACCTAGAAGTTTTCTTAATTTGCAGTACTGAGTACCTGCATGAGCAAAACCTCATTCCCATGTTAACTACACTCCATACTTTGCTATCACATCATTTTACAGCTCAGATTCAGTCTTTTCATGGAATTTTGCGTATCAAAAGTGCTGTCTGGAAGATCTCCATTAACATTTCTGCTCTGAGACATAGGAATACAAATAATGAAGAGGATGAAATGGTGTTAGCCTTGGTCCTCTAAATTCCAAATAAAAATGCAAGGAAATGCAGTAGGTAGTACCAAACTGAGAGATGTCAAAAAAATTAAACTGAATGTGATATGTTGGAATGTAAGAGGACATACTCTTTGTAATTACACACCAAGTAACATCCTTCCAAAGTTGCTCCTCTTTGTCTCTTCTTTTAAAGCAAGAAGGATGACTAGTTTGTTTGTTTGTTTTTCTGGGGTTTTGTGTAGTTTTGGTGGGGTTTTTTATCTTGTGTTATCAGCCTGTATCTGGGCAGTAACACTTTGAACTCTTCTACATATATGATGTGATAATAAGAATAGACGAGAATCAGTTTATTTTGTACAGAGAAATGACAAAATTATTCCCTCCAGCAAAAGACTCAAGACCTGTTTCTCAGAGGAAAGGCTCAGGGCTGCCCCATGCCAAAGCAAACACACAGCACTAGCTTTTCAAACTTTGGCTCACATTTGTGCTACTGTGCACTGAAAAAAGCTCTCTAAGCTGCGGAGCCATCAGGACATTTTCCAGAGGGTGAGCTCATGGGCAGCTTCTTCCACAGGCAAGCATCATTTTCCAGGGACGCTCATTTTTCTCCATTGTTACCAGAACTAATTTTGCAGCTAGATATTGTATGAAGACAACATAGAGTACGTTAGTTTATGGTATCATGGAAATAATAACACGGACTAAGGAAAAGCACAGTCAAATAATCCAGAACAAAATTTATCAATGAAAATCACTCTGTGTAAAGGGGACAAATTATTTTTAAATTGGCAAGATAAAGATTGAAAACTTGCATCATTCTTAATTGTGCCTTTTTTCCTTTCTATTTTGTTTTAAACTTTTTTATTTTCTAATGGATATCAAACTATCCTGTAAAATAGTAGGGCTAACAAACCCAATTAGGTGGTTAGACCATACCACTATGGTATACTTGACATGTATTTGAGCGCACAGTGCTCTGCTAAGTGTCTGTTCTGCAAATGCAAGTATGTTAGGAAACAGCTGCTGCAGGGTATATTTGCCAGTCATTTGCAACAATGAATAGTTAGCTGATAGGGAAGTATTTCAGATTACCCCAGAGACTTTTAAGTAGCATTTTGATCAAATACTGTAATAAACTACCACATTTGTTTGGCAAATTGTACTGTTACTGTGAAAACCACAAACATATGCTATAAGAGGAGGGCAAAAAAAGTTAAACGTTCTAATGAACAATGTAGTTCTTACTTACGTTCACATACACTTCAGTTCCTACTTAAAATCACATGCAGTTCAGTTCCCACTTACAATCACATACTCTTCTATGGATATTCACAGCCTCTGAATGCACATGTACAGCTATGCAACACAGATGCCTGGGCACAGAGCACTCCTTCAGGAGAGAGAGCAGTGTCTGCAAGACATGCAGTAACTGGCACAGGTAACAGAAGGGAACTAACAGAACGTAATTATTTTCCATGTCTATCTCCTCAAAAATTGAATAACGACACTGCTTTGATAGAAGAAGAGCCTGAAGAGACAAAGATGTGTTTCTAATTTGTAGTGAGCTGTATTTATGGAAGCATTTTCCCACATACAGTAGTGTGGTTGAATCATACTAAATAAAGCAGAGGACAGAGGGAAAGAAACTTATCAATTAACTATGTGGTAGAAAGTCCAAATTACTAGTTTGTAAAACCAAAGACACCATTGTTAGGAGATGAGCTCATAGACAGAAAAGCCAAGAGTTTTGTGGTATCGCTGGTTTCAAGAAGACTAGATATTTTTCATGGAATAAGGGCTGGAAAAAATTTCTACAAAACCAAATGTATATACTGGTTAACCTTGGTAGGACTTGGAGTACTCTAAAAACAACTGAAGACAAACATTTGCCAAGGCAACACTGTGGGATTTGTAACACAAAGAAACATTCATTATAAAATGTCTCAAGAGAGACATTACACCATTAGGAGATGTGCCTGGGGATGGCCATCAAGGTGATCACAAGGTTGGAAAACTTGTCATAGGAAAAAAGTTTAAAGGAATTGGATTTGTTCAGCTTAGAGAAGTGAAGGGACAGGAAAGGGACCTGATCCTACTCCAGTACCTGCAAGGCAGTTACAGGGAAGATGGAATTACTCTCCTCAGAGCAACAGGACAAGAGGCAAGAGGGTACATTCTGTCTGAATATAAGCAAAAGTTGTCCTCTGTGAGTACACTTAAATATTAGAATAGGTGCCCTGCTAAAGGACAGCAACACCCCTCGCTAGAAATATTCCAAGATTTGGCTTGACTGGACCCTGGATAACCTAAACTATGGCCCTGATTTCCACAGAAGGCTGGACCAGATGACCTCCAGGAGGCTCTTCCAACCACAAGTCTATTATTCTATGAGAAATGTGATAAATGTGCTTGCCCATACTTACACATCTATTATTGTAGAGGAGTTTGGAGTAGAGTAGTTAGACAGACTAATTTGCTGCAGCAGCAATGCTCTGCATGTACAAGCAGACAAAGCACACTGATTTTAACTGTGAATAAAGAAAGTACTTCAAAAAATCTCTTTTATCATGAGATATAAGCAAAATTTACCTTCTAGAAATGTAGAGCTAGAGAGAATACCTTATTTGGGCTCAATCAACCTCAGTTATATCAACTAAAAAAATTCAAATTTTATGTTGTTAATCCCACGGTCTTTCCTGAATAGTCTCACTCTAATGGATCACCAGAATGAATCATCTCACCTTTGTCACTGCAGCAAGGAAGCCCAATATAGAAAAATAGATCAGCAAGTGCAGAAAAAACCCAAGCAACTTTCAAACTAAGATACCAGTGCATGAAAAAAAATGCTACCAAAAATTCAGCCGCAATGATGTTCAGGAAGTTGTACCCTGAATCACCTCTGACTGGTGCAAATCATTTTCTTATTCACTGAAACAGGCAAAAATGTCCAAAGCTGTCTGGAGCTTTCTAGCAAAGCTTTCCCTCCAAAGGAATCAGATTTGCTCAAAAGTACTCCCAATTTTTATTTCTTTTTTGTTTTTTCTCAAAACCCAACTATTTCCTAATGCTTTTCCCGTGAATTAGGAAAAATGTATTACAGAAAATTAAATACGTTAAGAACAATGCATTTTAACATTTTTAAACATATGCCAGGCAGTGTCAGAAAGCAGGGAATGCTTCAAAAAAAGAACATAGGGAAAAGGCAAAGGTACAATAGCTGTTTTCCAGATGTAGCTTCCTGTCAGCAGCAAGCAGTGGTTAAGGGACTTCCTGGGATAGATCTTATATAAACACTTTTGTGTTTAAGTCTGGGTGGTAATTTTTCTTTACAACATTTCTTCTCTGAATTTGTCTGTTCACTTTTTCTGCTATTCCTACAGAAACATCTTTTTTAAAAAAATTTTTAGTTTTGAAAGATACTGTGGCAATTGAACTGCACCCTGTCTGAAAAACCAATCTGTTTGATTTCTCAAACTTTACCTTTTCAGGATTGGCACATTCTTATCTCTTTTGTTTACCAGGAGCTTCTGATCACTGAACCAAAGTTTATTTCGATGACCAGCTTTTTTATAGTATTTTTACTCATTTGCAAAGCCAAAACCCATCCCTGCCAACTGCATTACCCTGCTGATGACAACTGGCAGCTTCCACAGCCAGAAACAACTGGGTGTTAGCACCTTACTACTAGTAGGATGTTATCACAGATTTAAATACAAACTGATCCCTGCAATTCTCTGTATGAAAGACAAATCAAATATGAAATTTTGTGCAAAGCACATAATTCAGCCTAAAGCCTTTAAGAAAAGGCAAGAACTGCACTTCACAGTATTACAAATCCGAGGAAATTGCATTCCCACTTGGTCCAAGCAGAGTGCCCACATCAAGGCAAATCCTATTTTTTTTCTTCAATCCTTCCCAAACAGCAAACACATATTGTTATCTAAACAATTCAGATATCCTACAAACACTTGGCACATCCAAAAAAAAGCTCCCTGTCATCCATCAAGTTGTAGTAACTTTTCTTTTTCCCTGTAGACAAAACTGCAATAGATCCAAGAAATATGGCAGCTTTGTCATATGCAATTTGGCACAAGCCATATACAAAAGCTTATAGGAACAGGTTACTTAGCTTTGAAAAGACAAAATTGCACTCACCACTTAACTGGAAGGCTGATTTGTGTGATAATACATTTCTTGTTCAGCAAAGAGGACAATCAGAGAAATAATTTGTCTATTTTTGATTTTTCAAATTTTTTAACACAATTACCTCTAAGAGAACTTTACACGATGACAAAAAGTACACCACAAGAGAAGTATCTAGTCTCCTCTATTATGTAAAATTTTTAGGCACTAATTGCACTTATTTAAGTGACGTAAAATCAATGGAGCTTAACTATATGTTAAGGAGCTTGAAAGGGGTTATGGATGCTATATAAATATCATCCTAAATAAACTACCTCATCCCCAGGAAATCCTGTTATTTCAAGAACCTTGGTACTGTGAGGCATAACTGCAAGTTAGGAACCTTATTTTCCTTCAAAAGCAAATAGCCTAAAAATACTGATTTTAAAATGAAAACTAGATACTCCAGCCAGGTAGTAATCCAGGCAGGGAATCTCCTCGCCAGCTCTACAAGGGGTCAGGAACTGGAGAAACTGAGCAGCACAGGAAAGAGCCACTCCAATATCCTGGCAAACACTCAGGGCAACCCACTCCCTTTGCTCTTCCTGCGCCCACTTCCCTGCCTGGAGCAGCTCTGGGTATCTCAGCCTGAAAAGGCACCTTGGAAAGGAAGGAGCATGAATCGTATACAAGGTGAAAGAAAGTTTAATATGACTATTGATAAATCTGTCAAAAATTAATAGAATGACTGCTTTCTGGTTAAATTAAGCCAGCTTTTTCAGTATAAAACCAGTACATTGAAAAAGCTTTGGAGGGCTTTAATCCCAAGTATCTAGACTATGCTACTTAATAGCACTGAAATGGACATGCCAGTGGCTGATTTTGTGTCCTCTCTCTTTAGAAAGAAGTAAGCTTTTGAGTTAAAATACAAAATAATGCTAACATAACAACAGTAAATAATTAAGAGATACTAATGTTCCCTGAAGGAATCCCAGACCATACAGTAAAGGTACAAGGAACTTAAAACACTCAAGGTGTACTGAATTGATAGTGCACTATATTTAGACATGGGTTTTTTTCCAACATTCACTTTTATGATGGAAATATTGTATTATTAGACAAGCGATTACTTGTTCCCATTTTAACTTGAATGGAAATAGTTTGTTTTAATTTAGTATCTTTAAACCTCTTTATTTGACCTTTAGTTAATCTTAAGTGGTCTCATATTGGTTTCCTTCATTTCTTCAAAACCCAAAATCTTTAAAACTGACAGATAAACTACAAACAAAACCATCGTTTCAATACGGTCTAGCCTTCTGAAGACGGCTCTGATATACAATGACTGAAATAACCATTTCATTTGCTAAACTGTAATAAAAATTAACATTTTATATTGTAAAATTCCACTTCTAGTTTTGGTAATTTCTTTCAAGATTCCCAGCAAGTTATAAATGCATCTTAAAAGCAGATTTGACATTAATTCATTCGACAAATCTTTTTTAAACCCAGAGGTGACAGCTCGTAACTAAAAACATTTTAAACACATGAAGTTCTGTAACAGCGTATTTTTAACAAGGTTCTAGGAAAATACTAAGAGTTCACAGCAGTCAAACTCGTCAAAAAGGGTTTAGATTACCAGGACGAGTGGCAAGAAACATTACAAAATGCTCCGGGGTTCAGGCAAATTACGAATGCTCAAACTGCATTAGATGGTTTTAAGAGCTTCCTTGTAACTGGACCATTTGCTCTGCCTTTATTTCTGGGATGGAGCAGTCGCATGGCAGCCGGACCCGGGCCGCGCCGTGGGAGGAGCGCCGGGTCCGCGGGGCAGGAAGCGACTCCCACAGCCCGCCGCGCTTCGGGCCCGAGTCCCGCGCGGTCCCGCGCCCTCAGCCCCGTCGCGCACCGGCGCGGCCGCCGCCCGCTCCCCTCGGCCGGGGGGCGCTCTGCCGGCGGGGCCGGGGCTCGAAGCCCCTCCCGGCAGCGGCGCAGGGGCGGAGGCAGCCGGCCCGTCCAACCAGCGCCGGGCAGGTCGCCGCTGCCTGCCTTGCCTTCTCTCCCCCTGCCCCGGCCAGAACGAGCCGCCACAAAGAGCTGGGGTTCAAATGAGGCTGCTCCGGGCCGCGTGAGGGGACGGGCGGCGGCGGCGCCGCGGCGGACGGTGCCGCTTCGGGCGTGGGAGCCCAGAGCGCTCCCGAGCGAGGATAACGGAGAGAAGGGGAAGACCCGCCGCGGCCCCAGGTACGGCC
>VWZG01004544.1:107946-142359 GCA_013396735.1 Grallaria varia
GGAATATGATTTTTTTTTTTTTAAAATCTGATTTATTTATCTCTGCCTGTAACTAAGATCTTCACACTTCCTTAAACTTGCTGTAAATGCATACGCCTTTCAAGAAATTTTCTAGGACATACTACTTTCTAAAGGACTATCTGTTTGAAAAAAATAGGAAATACCCAGTCAGTCTTTTTTACACTCATGTCTGATCAGGGAGATATAGAAGTTCCTGATACTTTAACACATTCTATGAAATGAGTATTTGAAAAATTTTGAAAAATTTTAATTAAAAAAAAAGAGCCTAGGATTTATGAGTACATTCCTGTAAGCATAAAATATTTATTATATGATCTGCTATTTTTCATGGGTAAAATGAGTAATTTATTAAAATGTGAATCTTTTTAAGAGCTGTTATGGACAATGTGCATGCACACATATGAGCACACACAGTATGAGCACATTCTGGTAGTGATTGGATTAAGTGAAAAATAAGGTGAGGCCGCTGTTAAGGGAAGCAACAACAAAAGCAGTGCTCTCTTTCAGTAATTACATTCCATATCTATGACAGAACTTTAGTAAAGCACAAAGAACAATTCACAAATAGCACAACTAAAATCCTGGGTAATGCAGAAGAAAATCTGTACTTCTTGTAATAAGAAACTTTTGCCAAAGTTTGAAGAAAAGTTACATGGCAGCAAAAGATACATAACCTTCTGCAGTTTCTTGCAGCATTTCATAGGATTTCAAAACAAAAGTTCTCCAAGAGGTCATGAAGACACTCTCATTCTGCAGTGTTGCTTTAGTCATCCATTTCCTTCGGTGAGAACAGGATTTCCTTTTGAAATAGACTGAACTGGTGCTCAAACCAAAATTTCACCAATTTTAAGTGGACAGAAGAGCTGAGAAGTGACTGTACTATAACATGGGTATCTTAAAGCAATTAATCAGTTAATGTCAGTGTGGCACTGCTTACAGTAGAAGCAAGTAACTAGTGGCAAAACTCTAAAAGTCATTCTCTCTGTAAGTTTGGAGTTATTTTTGTTTCAATTTAGTTTTACATCATGTTTTCCTAACTAAAACTGCATGCTACTGTGTGTCAACACTTCCCTATATTGAAAACTGCAAACAAAACCTTAAAGCTTTTCCCAGTACGTGTGGCATGCATATTACTGTACTGTATTTTCACTGTGAATTGCTGTTGCCTTTTATAAAACCAAAAAGAAATCAGTATCTAGATTTTTCACAGCAGTACTCTTCATCTAAAAATCAAACTACATGAGGTAATTCTAAAAGAAACCCTGTACCAGTAGAAGTCCTCTCCTTAGAAAAGAGTAAAAATTAATAAATCGCACCAAGTATGAAGATTATCTTTGAGAGGTAAATTGAGAGGTAAATTTGAGAGGATGGATTAATGTAATTTCACACAAGTAAATCTCTGGGAAGAGTAAAAACAGAACATGAGGTCTGAGAGAAGGGACAGGGATTAAGAAAGCAAGCAGATTCAGAAACTTCATACTTGTCTGTCTTATCACAATGGTGGTGTGAAATCCAGATCATATTACTGGCCTGGTGCCCAGATCATGCTAACTAACTCTAAGTCCACAAACACTGGCTATCAAAGGATTCTGCAGAAGCAAAAAATTAATGTTTGTTAACAAAAAAAAACCCCAAGCTGTTTGATCTTTTCATAGTAGGATTTTACATTTTCAACACCCTTGCTTCATTTGCTTTTATAATGCAATAAAAATGTAAACCTGCACTAGTTCAAAAGCTGCCTTTCCATGAATCAGCATCCCACTGTCACACCTGTGATGCTTTGGCTTTGTAGCAGTTTACTGCTACTGTAGAGAAAAACAGGAGCAGCAAGAAGCAATTCTACCGCTTTTACCTACTGAGCTCTATTATGTTCCTTATCTGTAGGAATAACATAATAATGCAATTTAAGATACAAAACTTGTATTGTGGTATGAAATCCAGGCAATTATTTTACACTTTTGTCTTCCTTAAGGTTCTCCACACAAGATTCACACAAATCATTATTTTTCTTTTGCATTTCTCCAAAATACTCTAGTCCTTGACGTCGTCTTAAACATCAAACCATTTCCTCCTTGAACTGACTTGTAATCCAAAGTAACACATAATAAAATTTACTGTTCAGCCACCACCCAGCAGTTTTCTACTGCTCCAGCTCTACTTTTTGCAGGATACAGAAAAGCAGAGGTGTAAAAAGGACATAGTATAAACTCCCAGAGAAAAAATGCCAATCTCTCAAAGGTTGAAAGACTCAGCATTGGAAAACCACTTGACATCCAGATGCGAGTGTTGATAATATATACTCAGGCTTTCATAAACACATTTCTTTCCAGAATAATAATGCAAGTGTCTATTTTATGAACAAATTTCATTCAACAAAGAGCAGCCATAGCGTTACAAAGCTACTGGAAGCGTTTTTAGATAAGCTTAATGTTTCTATGATTATATTATTACAAGTCCTGTTTTTCATCTGATGAAGACAGACCTTCGGTTGTACACAAAAATCCCACAGGTAAACTGAAAGACACAGTTAACCAGTCTCTTTTGTAAAAAAGAAATCCTCTGTAGCATGTCATCAGAACCAACAAATAATGAAAAAGGTTTGGAACATCCACAATGACATGTATATAGCTGAAAACAAAAAGGCCACCATGGTGACATTGCTACCTTTAAGGCTTCCTCTTAAGTAAAAGTGAACATTTGCCAGACAGTAATATTTTTGCATGTAGAAATATTTTTACCTTTATCATTTCAGGATCATGATAGTGATTAAAAAATAGACTGTGAAACACCTGTATAATTTTAGATTTTAAAATACTTGAATCTTGTTGAAATATAACGAAATTTTAAGATATTTGTAACAATCAAAAGGTGAGATGTTTTGACTAATCAAAAGTCCTATATAAGCAAGACAGAGTACAGGACAGAAAAATGCAAGGCCAAAGTAAGATTTTTTTTTACTTTTTCTCTTTAAAGGGCAGGAAAAAAACAATCAAATGCTGAAACAGCTGATATCCCTTTCAAAAAGTTTATTTCCTCTTTCTTCACCAGATCATGGAAACATCCTCAGCTGGGTAAACAAGGAATGAGCAAACAAACCAACTTCTTATTACCCACTTCCAGTTATATACACAGATAGGCCAGTATTTGGGATACGAGCCAAAATTCTAATGAAAGTGCTTGTGCTGACTTGAGTATAAAACTGCTGTGATTATGTGCCACACAACAATGCTGCCAAGTGTTTTTATACAGATGCAGTTATGCTGGCTAAAGACAAACAGAAAAATTTTGCCTGAATAAAAAGTAAAATATATTGTTGAGTAGGGTAAACATACACAAAACTGGGTTTTGGTGCTTCTGCACCAGGGCAAGTTTGTCCCAACTCAATTCCCATGAAAAGCACTTTGTATGAGTACAAAAGTCTTGAACAGCCAGAATCTAGAAATGAAATTACCTCAAACTTCCATACTTCTTCTGATTAGAAGTTTCATTTGATGTTTAATTAAAATAAACCATCTTTCTTTTTAAGTATGCCTCTTCCACTGGTTTTTGTTTGTATGCTTGTGTGTTAAAGTTTTGCCAGTACACGAGGATAAAGGACTGTATTTCTAGTAATTAAAAAGATTTGCCCCAAACCTGCAAGCATGGTTGAAAAGTCTACAGCTGCCTAAGTGGAATTTTGCAGGGGGGACAAATATGGCCCTAGTAATATAGTTCCTTCCCAGTCCACTGCAGAAGAGCTGCTGGCAGAAGGAGAGAGAAAGGGGGGCTAAGCCAGAGAAACAGGAAGAACTGAGTGATCAGCAATGGCACTAGTCAGGTACAAAGAGTATGAATTACTGGGCATATGTGCAATAAGGGGAAAACTGAAAGCCAATGTCCTAGACATCAGATATGACCTTCCTCTTACATGGGAAGGAATCCTAAGGTTTTAAGAATCTGATGTTCTGCTACTCAAAAAGAGATTAAAAATAATTAGATCCTTCCTTAAAATTGCTTCATTGGCTTCTCTCCTCATTTCCTCAGCTCCACTGAGAGTTCTTCAAATAAGCATGTTGATTATGAACTTCCATTTCAATCCAACCTCAGAAAGGAAGAAGGCCCTTGTTTATATGATCCTTCACATTATGCAACAAATAGACCTCATTCTAAGCACTTTTTTTTTTAACCAAAAAAGTAGATGAAAAAAGACTTAAGAGACTGTCATAAAGAGACTTCAAGAAGAAAGACATCTGATGGTTGTTTCTGGTTGTACTGGGGCATTCTCTTACCAATGTCCTTTTCCTTCCACTGTTTTTTTGTATACAAAGAACCTCTTAGAAAAGGTGACGTGCAGGCAAGATCATGACAGAGAAGCATTTCAGCACAGTCTGATCATGCTGATGTAATTCACTGTGGCTTGCCTTCTGCAATTGGTGATGAGACCCTACAACAGGCTTCCTAGGGAGGGGGTCAGTGCCCCATATCAGCCCTGACATGGTCAGGCAGTGGGACTAAATGATCTTTAAGGCATGTTAACATGAGGCTGATGAACTCTGTTCCATTATTTTCTTACATAGCTCTTAAGAATACTACAGAAAAAACTGTTTTATGATGCTCTCTATTTCTTTGGCCCAGAAAAGCACGTGCACCCCAAAGCCTGTGCTCAATTAAAGATATGAGATGCTGTAATAAAGACAGACGTGAACACTGAGGAAAAAATTAGTTTCTTTTCAGTGGTCACAATAATTGCAGGTTTAGAGGAGGGAAGAAACGGACATTACAATTCCAGCAGTGAAACAAAACCATTTTATACCTATATGCAAGAGACATTTGCAAAACCAGTCATCTGTGCAGAAACATGAGACCTGGAAAATTGCCAGGTTTTCCAAGTGTGACCTGCTGTGCAAAGGCTGATTATGCAAGTTAAAGCTGTCTGGGGTGAATTTATGTCCCCTGTTTTCTAGGGCTCCAAATAGCATTCCTCTGCTTACAAAAACCACGTCAAACTCCAGATTTCATCTGACATGTTTTCAAGATTCTTGACAAATTCTGTAAGGCACCATTCCTTTATATTTGCAAAATAAAAAAGGGTTTATTCCGAGTAAGAAACTAAGGCAAAAGTATATATCCAAAAATTTTAAGCCAGATCAAATCCTGGTCACTTTTTCTTGAATTTTTTAGAGCAAAATCTATGGTTTATTTCAGAAAAACAGAAAAATGTGAATGACAACCATATTCCTTCTCAGTATGAATACTTAAGGATGCATATCCATCATTATCTCGAAACATAAAAAAAAAAAAAAAAAATCTTTTTAAAAGTCAGCAGCTGCCTAGAATTGTAGAACAGTTTAGACTGGATGGGTCCTCATCTTCATCTTACAAAGCAAGGCAAGTTTCAACATCAGATCAGAGTGCTCAGAGCCTTGCCTAAGTCACAACATCATGTATTTCCAGGAGAAATATTTCCATGTATTCTACCACCTCTCCAGGTGACAGCTTCAGTCCTCAGACATCCTCACAGTGAAGGTCTTTTTCTAATAAATCCCAGTTTTTTCCTGAGATAATTTGTATGCACCATATACTTTCACTGTGCACTTCAAAAAAAAAATTGTCTTCTTTACTAACACCCATTTAGTGGCTGAAGACAATAGTAAGATGCCTCCTTCACCTTCTCTTCTGGAGGCTGCACAGACCTTGCTCTTCCTGGCACTCCTCATACATCACATCTGCCAGCCTCCAGCTCTCCATGCTATCCATGCTGGACTCACTCCAGTTTCTCACGGCTGTCACTATCACCATTCCATGTAATGAAAAAAATTTCATTATGCTAAAGATAATCAAGCAGTAAGGTGACAGATTTATGTACTGAATGGTTACTCCATGTGAAATGTTTAAAAGGCAAAGAAAAACATTGGTTTAAAAGTGTCAAACAGGCTTTATATGCTGAAAAAGCTCCATATCACATTTTTCCTTAATTTATTTTATGAAAACTAGGTTGTATATACATGATTGTTAAAATTCAACAACAAAAATCTTTTAGAAATATACAACATCAAAGTGCTGTTCAAGTAGCTGATAAGAGAGTGGTTTGTGACAGGGATGTTCCTGGGGCAGCAGTGACAATGCTAAGCCCATGTTTCCAAGTCTACTGGTGCCTATAAAGTTCACTGACTTATTTTTGAAGAGATTGTGAAGGCCTCAGCCTTCCACCTTGACTATGACTCTGTATGGAGAAGTATGTTCAGGTAATGTCCAAAAGGGAATTGGTGCCTTGTGCCAATGATATTTCCAGTTGATTTGAACTGCTGTGCACCATCTCTGTCCACCAGGCACATATGCAGGTATTTCTTCCCCTTCCAAGAAGGGACTATGAAGTGAGATGATCACACTGAGAGTAAAGACAGTGTTTACAGTGAGAGTCACAGGAAATGTTTCAGTTATAAATTTCACTACTCTGGAAAAATAACATTTTACTGCCTATGATATCAGGGTAGCAGAGTTTTTAATTTATACTTATTAAGGACTAATTTAAAGTTTTTCCTTTTTTTTTTTTTTCTAAGCTATGGAGTTTCAAAATTGCTGAATAAAGTAAAATTTTTACATTTCATCTAAGCTGTATCTCTTGCAATATACATGCAGTTGTAAAATACTGCAAAGAAGCTATTTGATATTTTTAGAATTTTTAGCTGCATTAATACACATATTAACTTACATTGTGTTTACATTTAAATGTTGTAACTGTAAGGAATGGAAAATGTAATTCATATGTAAATGAAAACACCAATCTTGGAAACATTTGTGGTACTTGCCTGGAAGAAAGGATAATTCAAATCCTGGTATTTATTGCTTAGTTTCCTATGGTTCTTGGCAGGCTTTAGATGAACTAGCAACGAGTAACTACAGTTCTGAGCACAGAATGATACAAACATTCCCCACGATGTCCACTTTAGCCCATGTAAATTCAGGCTGGACAAGAAAAATACCTCATTTGTATACATAGTTAGTAGGTACTGTTTTAGAAGAGATTATCACTTGTAAATCCGCATTGATTTCCTATTTGCTACTTACTTTTAAATTTATTTTAAAACAGATTTTAAAAAGTTCTTTGCAGAAGAATATTTGACCAGAACTAGGGCATCATGATGACAACAAGATTCATCTGTTTAACGCTAATAACTGTTGTGGGAGTTACTACAAGCAAAGCACAGGAATTTGAAGGCAATGACAAGGAAACAGATCAAGAATTCATTTACATGAACAGATATAAGCGTTCCAGTGACACACAGGACAAATGCACTTACACCTTTATTGTACCTCAGCAGAGAGTGACAGGTGCCATTTGTGTTAATTCTAAGGAGCCTGAAGTTCTACTTGAAAACAGGGTAAATAAACAAGAATTACAGTTACTTAACAATGAACTTCTTAAACAAAAGAGACAAATAGAAATTCTCCAGCAACTGGTAGAGGTGGATGGTGGAATTGTTAATGAAGTTAAACTCTTAAGAAAAGAGAGCAGAAACATGAATTCTCGTGTGACACAACTCTACATGCAGCTACTACATGAAATTATCCGAAAACGTGATAATGCCTTGGAACTTTCGCAACTTGAAAATAAGATTTTGAACCAAACTGCAGATATGTTACAGCTTGCAAACAAATACAAAGACTTAGAGCACAAGTACCAACATTTGATGTCAATTGCCAATAATCAGTCAATGATAATTGCCCAGCTGGAAGAACACTGTCAAAGAATGCCATCCATAAAGCCACTGCCACAAACTCCACAACCACCACATAAAGTGTACCAGCCTCCTACTTACAATCGCATTAATAACCAGATATCTACTAATGAGATTCAGAGTGATCAGAACTTAAAAGTTCTGCCACCTACTTTACCAACCATGCCTGCAGTTACTAGCAGTCCGACTTCAACTGATAAACCATCTGGTAAGTAAGATTATTTAGTTTATGCTAATATACAGTGGGCAACATTTTAACAGCAATACCACAAATGCAGTCAGAATTTATTTAGCAAAATAAATGCAAATGAATTATTTTGAACTGAGATTTCTTAGATCTAATATCTGTAATTTATGTATTTTTTTACGTACATGTTGTAGTACAAGCACAGAAAGAAGGTTAAAAAAAATAACTCTGTCTAGCCCCACAGGTTTTTCTCATGTTACTCTGCCAAGACAAACCAACCATTTATATTACAGGTATGAGATAAAAGACCTGCTGAAAAATCTTACTATTCAACAGTCTTCTAAATTTTACTTACTTTTGCTCAAGACTGAACCGCTACAATTTGTGACATCTGAGGGTGTTTGGCACTGTTTGTGTGAACATCTGTGAAGTTATTACAAGTTTGTTGATCTATGTGCTAATGTTGTGCTTGTGTGACTCCAAAAGGAATCCCTATCTGCTATGTACCTCACAGGAGCAAAGGGAAGCAAGTGGTGGAATAGTAAGGGATATTATACAGCCCTCACTAAGAGATTAGAAACTCTGAAATCACATTAGATCAACTGATCTACACGGTAACAAAAATAACAGTTTCACCAGTGGTCCCACAGATTAAAAAAAAACAAAAAAACCACCAACTAAGAATTCAGATTTATCTTCCACATAAGTGAAGTCTGTTCTTCAGTGTGTGGGCAACACAGACTTGCTTCAGAAAAATGATAGGAGTGTCACAGACATCTGAACTCAGAGCTGAAACAGAATAACGCATGGGAACTGCACTCAGTGTATTTCATGGCTACTTGCAACATATTCCAAAAGACATCAACAAACATTAGAATTATCAAATAATTCACATGTCACATGTTAAAAAAAAAAAAAACAAAAGAAAAACAAAAAGACCCCCATCTTATTTCTCCATGGAAATACTCACAATGAAAGAAACTTGAGCAGATGTTTCAGTCCAAAGCATTGAATCTGTAAAGTCTCTAAAACACTTCGCTACAAAGCAGTATTTTGACAGTATTGCCAAAGATGAACTCACCAAAGTTTGCACTGTGGTATGCAGAACCTCTGCCAAAAAAATCATTATTCTAATGTGCTATGTAAGAAAAAAAGTTCTCAGAAGAAAATTAGGTCTATTACAACTGCTTTGGAGAAATACACTATGGCCTCTTTAATAATTACCCTTTGACTTCCATCTCAAAGTAGGTTCAAGCTTTGTACACTATTTCCCTATCTTTCTGTAAGTGAAATACCTTTCAAGCATTCTTTGAAGACCTTTCCCTTTCCTGTTACTGTTTGAAAACTTGTTCTTGCTACACATCCTCCTTTTGATTTCAAGTGCTCAAACTGGAGCTGAGGTGTCACTATCACAGAGAGGAATAAAGAAGTTACTTGAAGTGCACAGTACTTTTGCTGATCTACCCTTACACCTTTTCCTGTTTTGAAAAGCCAAATGCTAACTCAGTTCAATTTGCAACCCCACAGAACTCCCAGATCCTCACCTGAGGAAGTACTGCTTATCCATCTATTTTTCATGGTCTCCAGAGGTTCCTTTCACAGTCCACAAGTCTAAGATAAGATCTGACATCTGCTACTTCTCCCTAGACTACATAACTTACCAGAGAAAGATGTTTCATGTGCACAAATTCATTATAATATTAATTTCTCTCCTTATTTTCTCATTTGTAGCTTTTGATTTGTTTAAGTAAGTTTCCAACAACTAAAGTTAAGCTAATTAACCTATCATTTCCAGGGTATCCTACTCCCCTCTCTTCCTCTTTCTTTTTGGACAAGAAACATTTAATATCTTTTCCTCATCCTCTAGAACATTCCCCATTCATATAGCACATCTCAAACAAAACCCTCCCTTACAATTAATGCCAAAAATGATGCTTTAGTCATGGCTGGAATGAACTAGGAAAAACCCACAAGCAATATCCTACAAAACAAAACCCATCACCACAACTACTCAGCCACTGTTAAAAAATTCATTTCTGTACTATTTCTTGAGCTTTCAACCTTCACTAAAGCTCCTTGGCTGCCCTAGCCATCTGATCACAGCCAACCTGTGAAATAAAAACTGAAGCGAAAGGGAAAAAATATTAAATGCCTTCTTTTAATCTGCTGACAGCTTTCCTTTCTCACAAAGTAATAGACCAGTATTCTCCCTTGACCACAGACTTACTGCAGTCTTACTACTCTCAGTAGTTTTATTTAATTTTGTACATTTTGTCCACACTGTTTGTCACACGGTGTCCCTGCCCATGGCAGGAAAGTGGAAAGAGATGATCTTTAAGGTCCCTTCCAACCCAAGCCTTTCTGTGATTCTGACTCCCTAGAGGTGATTTTATCAAAACTACCTAATAAAGTCAGGGTGTTCTCACTTTTTCAAGTCAAAATTTTGAAAAGTTACTATCTGACAAAAAAACCCCAAAACACCTGTCACAAAAAAATAGTAGCAAACTCTGCTTTGAAGTACTTACAGTAGTTCATCTGCATCTTAAATCACTTTCAGAGGAAAGAACCATATGCACTGCTGCTATGTGGCCTAAAAGAAACTGCAAGATTAGAATGCTCTAAATACCACATTGTATACTGCTATAAATTTTTATGAAGATCAAAGCTCTGTGGTTGACTATTTTAGGAGTTTCTTCAGTAATGACTTTGAACTAATACGTTCTTTTTTGGTTTTATTAAGTGCCACTACATACACCTTGTGATTAAATAAACAAGAGCAATTTAAATTACCAGTGCTCTTTACATGGGTTTTTTTCCCACTTCTTGTAACAAGCCATGTAATTGTGTGACAGAGCACTGCACCTACATCTAAACTGCCAGAAATCTGAACTGTGAGCCACAGCAGAGATGGAGAAGGGACTTAGAAGCACAACTCCCGGTCCAGTCCCCCAATATGATGAGGGCAACAAGCACACAGCATGGCCACGGAACAAACACTTGGATTGCCTCCTGGTACACTGACTTGCTGATTAAAACAGTTAAAAAGACAAAAAAAACCCTCAATCCTCAAAACACTTGAGATCCTTTCTAAAGAACTCATTTATTTCTAAGTCATTTACTGAGTATCATTACTAATGTTGGGCAATGAATTATGAAAAAGTGTAGAACAATTGAAATAATTTTAAACAGAAATTACTCTCAGTAGCAACATATGCTTCAGTATGGCTCCTAATAAGATGATGTGACAAGCTCCCTCCTTCAGTGGGTCGGGAGAATCAATCCAGGATCTCTAATCCTGAATCCTGAGGATTCTTGTTGACTTTACTCTTATGCTCAGGAAGCAAAGCAGCTGGGGGAGTCTATCTGCAGGTATTAACACAGACTCCTAAATTGTTTATATCTAAATTTCTCAGACTCATTAAAATGGAATTTAACTATCTTCCCAACAGAGAAAAATTCTTTTAAAATCATGAATATAAGATATTTTCAAAAGGAGTAAGCTCTTTATGGACTCTACTGAACTTAAGGAAAAAAATGCATTCTCCTTCTGATAAGTAAGTGTATTAGCTGTAATTCCTGTGAATGCAAAGTACTTTAGAAGTCTTCTCATTTATATAAAATTCTCTCACATGTACTCTACGTTAAAAAAATCTTAATCTCTGTATTATGTTGTCATTTATTAACATGACAACAGTAAGACCTACAATTTGAATTTATGTTGCTGGTTCCATTGTTAATGTCTGTGCCAATGACATTTTCGGAATCTAAAAAGCTAATTTTCTCAAAGACAGAATCAAGATCAAACTTAACCATATTGTTTTCTAAAGGAAATTCTTAATACTTGTCTCAGGAGTCATTCATATTTAGTTTCTTTGAGGATGTAATCAATGATAAAAGTACAGCTGCCTAAAAAAAATTATAAAGAATCTATCTTTATCAGTAATTTATTGTGAAATGTTCCTGAAATAAAGTTAAAATAAATTAATCTGTTTGAAAACACTCGGTGTGAAAACACTTATCTTTAATAAGAGGGGGAAAAAAAGCACTATTCAGTGAAATCAATCTACTGTAAAAAGCTACCTATACAAATACTGCTATGCATAAAAGGTCCTCTCAAGGGCAGCTTGATAAACAGCCCTTCTGTTTTGACACAGGGCCCTGGAGAGACTGTCTACAAGCATTAGAAGACGGCCATGACACAAGCTCCATCTATCTTGTGAAACCAGAGAACACAAACCAGCTGATGCAGGTCTGGTGTGACCAACGGCATGACCCTGGGGGCTGGACGGTCATTCAGAGACGGCTGGATGGCTCTGTCAACTTTTTCAGGAACTGGGAGACATACAAGGTTAGGACAAGTGACCAGGTTATCTTTTTGGTAAAGTTAATTTAAAGGGTGATTTTACAGTCTGGCCAAGAACCTGCTTGAAAAAGAATTTGTGTGTCTACCCTTCCAGAAGAGGAAGTATCTATAAAATAAGTTACTTCAGATTTCTATTTAAGAATACATGCAGATGTACCACTAACACAGATGCAGAATATTAAGATGCTTCTCTTGCTTCCTTTACAGCAAGGATTTGGTAATATAGATGGAGAATATTGGCTTGGATTAGAGAACATTTACTGGTTAACAAATCAAGGCAACTACAAACTGCTGATAACGATGGAGGACTGGTCTGGGCGGAAGGTGTTTGCCGAGTACGCCAGCTTCAGGCTGGAGCCCGAGAGCGAGTACTACAAGCTGCGGCTGGGCCGCTACAACGGCAATGCCGGCGATTCCTTCACTTGGCACAACGGCAAACAGTTCACTACGCTGGACAGGGACCATGACGTGTACACAGGTACCACAGCCCTCAGCGGCCTTGCCTTTTTTTGCCCTTCTCTCCCACTCCCCCCTTTTTTTTTCTTTGAAAAAGGAAAAATAGTTTTGGTCATGCATACACACAAAAACATATTCCACTTTCAAAGGGATTTGTCAATTAGTACCTTATGGAGCACAAACTCATGTGCCAACCCTCATACATAATAACAACAAAACAAAAATTCATTTACACTAGACAAGAGTCTGTAAAATATGTTATGGAGGGTTATTTGGGACAGTAACGCACACAAATTTTCCAGCAAGGGAGAGTAGCAATAATGAACTCTACCTGTAGGCCCTGACTACTGAGCTGCTTCCTGAAGAAGCCTAAATTCACCTTGTACCACGTGGTATCTACATATTAAACACAGTTAAAAAAGGAAGTTTTGTGCTTAGCTTGCTTTCTGTAGTATTTTTCATTTACTTCTGAGAGTGAACTGGAACTTTGTTTTGCAGGTAACTGTGCCCATTACCAGAAGGGAGGATGGTGGTACAACGCGTGTGCCCATTCCAACCTCAACGGAGTCTGGTACCGGGGAGGGCACTACCGCAGTCGGTACCAGGACGGTGTTTATTGGGCTGAATTCCGGGGGGGATCCTATTCACTAAAGAAAGTTGTTATGATGATAAGACCTAACCCTAACACATTTCACTGAAATAACCCTTCTCTTGGTTTGCTTTCATGTTCTAAAAATCACATAAAGATACGATGTTATTACCTGGAATTATTTTTTCAGAAATGAGGAATGTAAGATATTGTACATTTATTGATAAGATATGATGGCTTGTACATTGTATTTTTAAGAATCATCCCAGGAAAAAAAAAACTGAAGAAAAAAAAGAGGAATTGCCATAAAATTCAGAACACCTCTTGGTACTATTAGAACTTGCAGTTAGATGAACTGTAGATAAGCTTCCTTGTTTTTATTCCCTGTAAATTAATTCTGGATGGTAAAAATACTGCCACAACATTTAAATATTTTTGTATGTTATGTATAAATATTCTCAAATACAGGAAATACTACAAACTGTACAGCAAGAGTTTTATTATTATTATTATGAGCAATCATTTGACACAGGAAATCATATCCTTTGAACTGTGTAGCTGGTATATGTACAGTAGTATGATTATTATGGTGTAATCTTTTTTAAGTGAAATTAATAAAGTCAGAACGATATAATTCTATTTTGAGAGAAGATAGTGACACCATTGCTGTCATGATAAATCCAGTCTTTCCCCTTCACTTGGAGCATTTTAATCTGCTCCTACAAACTGGAATTCACTACTGATTCAGCTATTTTAGATTAAAAACACTAATGATTTTTCCTACCAAAATGAAAGAGCTATTTGCATATGGAAATTAATCCAGATTTACAACAAGTATTATGTGCTACTTAGCCAACATATTATACTACACAACTGCCACAGTATTTTGTACCTGACTTCAGTCATTACTTGTTGTGTAGCCTCTATAATCAGAAATGGCGAGATGTAAATTAAAGGGACTATCCAACTTTGCAGGCAAATGATGGATACCAGTTTATAAGCTATATAATATCCTTAGCCTATAGATGAAAATTATATTAAGAAGTTATCTGTAGCCAAGAGAAGTTATTTTTAACATATTTCACAACTATAACACATTACTGTCAAATTATTAAATAGATTTACTCATCTATATTTAGAGGCAGTCACAGTTATGAAATACAGACTGGGATAATTCTAATATTCTTCTGAGGCAGGTTTCTAGAACACATTGTTAACACGCCCATTTCAAAACAGCAACTACTACAAAAAAATAAGTTAAAAAATGCATAAGAGGCAGAGTAAAAGTCTCTAGAAGTTCAGTATTTTTCAGTAAGCCTGTAAGACACTGTGTGTTTGTGTGCATTTGCTTGCATACTTTTCCCTCATTACCTCCTCACTTCTTTACCACAGTAAGATGTGCGATGTAGCATGTGTTGTATATAACTGAAAGTAGGGGGTTTAATATATTAGATTACCCCTGTAATATTGTAATTCTTTAATAAAGCAGCAAACATTATTTTGACCTGTCCAGATTTCATCCTGTTTTAGTTCAGACTACTTAACTTCACATCACTCTGCCTCATGACTTAAATCAATGCTGATACACAGCTACTATTCACGTGTGTGAAGTGTTTAAATATTGCAACATCAAAAGCAAAACAATTTTCAGCTGAGAAAAATACTGAATTTCCACACAGCCCAAGGAAGAAGGACTTTTTGTAGGTCATATGAAAAGCCCTAAGATTTTCAAACATTATTCAAGCTTTACCTGCCACTGGTTTAAGCTACTGAAGCCTGGAAAAGATTTAAGTTTTTGGTAAGAAATATTAAACGCTCCTACTGGCCCTAGAGCCTGGCCAGAGTGCTCTACCAATGAGGATTGTAGCATTAAGGCTACTTCATGCTTGGCTTGAGGAAGGCATGCAAAGAACTGGAGGTATCCATTGTGCAGATCTCGAGAATGAGGAATTCCCTAGAAAAGCTACTACAGATGCTCTTCTGTAGCTGGAGCTATGGCTACAGGTACATTTTCACAGTATACACTCATGACAGGCTTTAAACCCATGTCCATGCTGACAGTCTATTGTCAAAATAATCATATTTCTTAACCTTTCTACCTGAAAGGTGATTTACCTAGAGACTCATCCATGTAATTAAAAAGGATAATGCACAGAAGTCAGTTTATGAAGACCTGGATATAACACATCTGACAACAGAACTTAGTAATTTTTTACATAAAATTTGCATACAATAATTTTAAACAGAGGCTGGCACATCAAAACCAAACATAAGGAACTTGGAACTTACACAGTGAAGTTACTAGCAAGTATATTGGCAGAATCACAGATTTGCAAAATTGAATTATGCTTGGGTTTTTTTCTTTTGAATTCACAAAACAGAACTCAGTTTGCACTAGATCCATCTAGTAATGTCACTACTATAAACTGTGAAAAGCCTTAGTCTTACCCATTTCCCTTATTATTTCCAATTGTTTCAATTCTATTCTTGATTCATCACTTCCCAAAAGTACATCTCCGACAACACTACACTGTCTAAAAATCATGTACAATACACTTATACACCTATTACTAGCCAAAGGTGAGTTCATACAGGAGAGAACTGCAGCACTAGGGAGAATAATTCTAACAGCTTCAATTCTCCTGTATTCCTCCTTCATTTTATGAAGTACCATAGAAATAGTCCTGCAACAGCAAACTCCTAGAAACTTAGGTTGCTCTTCACAATTTTTGAAGTATCTCTACCTTTTTCAGATAATTAAAGAAAATTCTGACAAGCAATACATTATCTGTGTATCTGGAACTAAACAGTGGGGCTCCTCCCACAGCACTTAAGACAAAAAGCTCTCTCACAAGATTGAAGTTACTTCAGAAGGCAACTAGTTATTCTCTTGTATACGTATTTCTTAACAGTTCTTTCTTGAAACTCTTCTATTATCATTCAAAATTTTCAGCATTAGCCCCATTGTTATTTTTCAAGGAAAAAAAAAAGGAAACAATACAACAGAACACCACAACTCAGTAAACTCTGTAAGTTATATAACAGATGATACCCATCTTTGTCTATCCCGCAACATACAGACACAACCTAAAAGACCTCCAGCAGGAGAAAGCTGTAAGTAGCCACCACACCCAGGAATTTTCAGAACACCATGACTGCTATTTTTTTCTTACATCACACTTGGCTAAATGCTTCAAAAATCCACATCACAGCCTTGCCAATCTCATGATTGATTGATTTTTTGCTTTCTCTCTCTTTAAACTTGGAATACCTATCTGAAAACAAAACAACTCTTGGATGTTTTAATGGTACTTTTAAATGTTGTAAGGAATATATTAGTCTCTGCTATTACAGTCTGAGGCTGTAAACATACCAGTAGTTGTCTCCTGTATTCACCTGATTACACGGGTTCAACTGCACCTCTTAGAACACAGGGAAAACGAAATCTTACTTTATAATAGAGTAGCAACACTGCTTAGTCTTTCCAATCAGCAGGGAGAGGGTCTCTGATGGATGAAACTCAAGGTGTAACATATGCAGGAGGATTAAAGTCTCAAGGAGGCTGCCTAGACACCAGCAGGAATTTCAGATTCAATGCTGTAATTCAGTAACGTGCATTTTTTCCTTTCACTTTCATTACCCAAGACTTTTATTAGGCTTGTAACACATGTTCATTTCAGAAGTATTTTTATTTTAAATTTTATTTAAGACTGGTTTGGAGTGATGTCCTAATAACTGGATAGTATGAAAACATTCATTACACAAAGCTGTGAGCCAATTCTGTAAACCAGAGTACCTGGACAACTTAAGGAGCTATTTAACTTCCCACTACATTCTCCAGCTCATTTCAAGCAATCTCAGGCTGCCACCAATGGAATGAGAACAAGTATCTCATAACTAAGTAACTTCTTGCAGTGAGACAGGAGGCTCCACAGCATGAAATGAGACCTCCACTAACTTTGGAGATCTTCAGATCTTGTCACTCTCATTCACTTGTTTTATATTCACTATTTACTCCTAACACGGTCTATCAGTCTACTTGTTCATTTAAACAGACCAAAGAAGCTGTTCTATACACAATGCCGTTTTCCTTGAGAAGATATTTATTCACTGAAACCAGTCCCCTTTGAATATTCTGGTAAGTTTAACATTCCTTTAACCTGAAATTATTTTCTACGAAGTTTCAATAACTCGTACCAAATTTTTAACATGTGTTTTAAAGCACGGCCATCAGGGATGGCCATCAAATTTATTAAAAAAGAAATATTTTAAATAAGCAGTGCTGGCTGTTATCCACAGTGATTTGTGCTGGGAACTCATGCTGCTCAACATATTTGTAAGTGACCTAAAAATGGGAGTGAACAATGGAACAAAAATCTGCTGATGAAATTAACTAATTCAGGGGAGCAAAGAGGAAGGCTGACTAAGAGGAACTGCTTGGACAGTAAAACAGAAATGAAATATCTATAGACAGTGTTACATACAAGGGAAAAACTAACTTTCCATATAAAATGGAAAGGGCAAACTACTGCCAATAAGGGCATAGTCTTGGGATATCAATAAACAGTTCCTGATTGCTACTAAACTTTGAGCTAACAGAATGTTCGAATTATTAAGCAGAGCACAAAAAACTTCCGGCAGTAACTGTATAAATCTAACCTGCATTTCTCCCTTGAATTTTGCAGTCTGTGTGCACCCTCTCCTGCTTAAAAAAGGATCCAGGACTGAAACACTGTCTTGGCAGGTTGTCAGGGATGCCAAGTGACATTGTACGAGGCATGATCAAGTAATCCAAGGACTCTTCCTTTTGGAAGACAGGTAACTGAAGATTTAGTGTGAAGGCAACAGAGATAACTACTCTAGTCCATCATGTCAGGAGTAGCCTCAAGTTTCGTAAGGAACAAGGTAGGGTTTATCCAGGGAAGGCAGAAAATACCATGTTCAATTCCAGAAAAGAATTAGTACTGGACAGAGCTGAGAAAATCCTGCCAGCTGGGTGCTGAGCATGCAGGGGGTTTACATGTGTTTAAAGAGAGAGTGCAAGAGTTCATGAAGAGGAATCCATTGAGGTGTTGGGGGCCACTAGTACCGAGACAGCAATGCTGGCCCAGGAAGCCTTAGCAGAATTCTCGAGCTCTTGTTATCCAGGTTCAGTGATTTAAAAACAGTAACTCTTTTTAGCTCCAGTTTAGCATCACACTAAATCACAAAAAAAGCCATAAAATAGTTCATTATATTGAACTCCACTCGCTAACAATAACCCGCATGCAGAAATATGCCCAGTTCACCAAAAGGCTACCTGGTGCATGTTACAGAAGAACAGGAGACAGTCTCAACACTGAACAGCATATTAACAATAGGTCTCCTTTTTAATACATCGTGTGTTGTATTACACATATATTCATTCAGCATCCAAGAGAAATACTCATTCCAAAAGTACATAAACATCTACATAGCCTAAAAATCTCAACCCGACCTGATTTTTACTAAATAGGAAACGGAGTGAACCGTAACTTCTATATACAGTATTCTTCAGGTGCACAACATGCTATATTAGTACGTGTCAGTCAGTGGGCTACAGGTAAAGAAGGTAATTGTTCACACTCACCTAAATATGGAATTGTAGGAACCATTTTTAAGCTTCTGATGTACTCTCGTGTCCTCTTGTAATTATCTTCCTTAGACAGTAAATAGTCCAACTTCTCAAAGGTGGTCTTGTCTTTCCGATTCAAAAGCTACAGAGAAAATGGAGATCATAAAATTTTAAAAGACAAATCCACACAAAGCCAACAACAGTCAATAACTTGTTGAATCACTCAGAGAAAGGAAAGCATAGTCAAGTTAAGATTAAATTCATTATTATCACCCAAACCAGCATAATGTTTGAAAAAGTGCTACCTGTAAAGAAAAAAAGAAGCAATTCAGCACAAGTCTCAAGCTATGAACAAATGACCATTATTTCTGAATAATTTGCAAAGGATTCTCATATCACTTTATCAGTTTTGAATAACCTCAGCAATATTAAATTTTTAGAGAAAAAGTATTTATTATATAGTCACCAATGTTCTCATAATTTACCAGAATTGCTAAAATCTTCTGAACATAAAGGTACAAACAGCAATGGAAAATGCTCTAAATAAATGCAAATTGCACCATTTCAACAGTGCCTTATTAAAAGTATGACAAAAAGTTTTGGATGAAAATATAAGTAAAATAAATCATTTTGATATTAAATCTACATTGTCTACTTACTACAGAAAACCAGAAAAACATTAAGTAATGCAAAAATTCCAAAGTGACAGAAGACTGAAAAGTAAACACGAAATATGCACCTGTAGCTATAAAAACACATTCCCTGTTTCAACTGGTTTAAGAAACTCCAGCAATATTTTTAAGATGGTTTTTAAAGCCAATTGAGTCAGAGTGAGTGGAGAATTAAGGCATTGTCCACCGGCTTCTTGCATGAGCCCTTTTTGACAGCAGACAGCTGCTCCACAGCACATTCCTTCACCTTTCCTCTGGAAAATTCCAGTTCTTGTACTACTTAGCTTGTAAGTCTAACTGTTAGTAAAAAAGTAACATAAAAAGGACAAGAATGAAAATATTTCAGCAAAATTGTGCCGTTTCATTTAGCACTGAGAGTTCCTTGAGGCCCTGATTCTGCGATGTACTGTATTTTTGAACTACTGTGCCTACAAACAGCCTGACACTTCTTTAGGTCTAAGTCAAATTAATCACACACTTGTTTTCACATGGGAGCAAATTTGCCTGTTTAAATTCCAGCTTCAGCAAGCTGCTCAAGACAGCAGGCACTTACTTTTTTATTATTTTTCTTAGACTACGGCCTCATTCTGAGCAATTAGATCACAAAAAAGTTAGACGCATTTTAAAAGCTTGATAAACTTAGGTAAGACTTAAGTATAGCCATCTTTATTCATAAGCTCTGAACAGTTAATGTGATCCATACTGGGTGGAATACTAAATTAACAAAAGTTACCTAACTCTTTGTACTGTTAAAGATTTTATATATAGCAGGACTAAGTTATAATTGTGTGTTCCTCTTTAAAGAAATATTTAAGTTTACTGTAAGGTTTGCTAAGATTTTGGTGTTCAAGAGATGGAGTTCCTGAAAACAGAATTACCTATGTTTTTATTTTCTAAAATAAATAAAAATTGAAATGCATTGCACAATAGTCACAAAATTAATGCTTCTATATTTGTAACATGCCTTTCTTCTTCATTTTAGGCAATGCATTAAATGACACACTGTTTTGGATAATACACATTCTGTGCAAAGGTCTTCTAGCATTACTTATCAACTAAGTACTCTTATGCATACAATCAGTGGCTTCCAAAACAGACAAGAAAACAGGAAATTTAGAGAAAAAACTATTTATGAATCGGCAGCCAAAACTCTACTTTCACAAAACACATTACAGACCACTACTTCTGCTCCCACAGAAACAAGAACATCAAAGAAACTTCTCCCACAGTTTACAACTCAGTAAACTCTGAATTCAGAGTTCAGAAAAGCTCAGAACTCCCAGGAGACAGGAAGGACAACAGCCAAGGCAACACTTACAGCCCAGGTTTTGGTCAGCCTGAAGATTGGGGCACTTTGCAGCGCTGACACCACAGACATCAGAGAATGAAGGTTATTCAGTTCTAGAAGCTTCTGAAAGAATGGAATAATAGCTTTTAGCACATCAAAAAGGGATGCAGAATTAATTAATCTCAAAGTTGCATCCATAAACCATGATTTTTTTCATTAACAAATACAACATTTTCATCAGTGACCACAGACGACGATATTATACAATGCTGTTGTGCAAAATTCTTAACACCACTTTAAAAGTTGCCAATTTTCCAAATATACTCATCGATACAATAGGCATTTCAGTTGTGACAATACAAACTGTATTTAATTTGAATTTGTTATTTTCTGAGGCTGTTCCTTCAGGAACAGAAAATAGGAAAAAATTATTTAATGTATTGTTCTTGAAAATTAGTATAATTGTGGAAATTATAAATTTAATCAAGCCAAAAATTTTAAGCAAAGATGTTGACAACCCTCTCAGAATTAAAACAATTTTTGATTTTGTAATATTTCACAGGAAAAATTTACCTCACATCAACGTTCTTTATATTTACTCTGTGTTGACAATTATTCAAAACACCTGGATCTCAAGTAGACAATACTTGGGAATAAAGGTGTCTAAGATGATAATTCTTGATACAACACAGTTTCAGTAAAACAGAAAAATGACAATTGCTGTCAAGTAGCCTCTCTGCAAATCTTAAGAAGAAGCTGGAATTGTCCTTCAGTGATCCATTTACTCATTGCCCAGAAGCATTTGAGGAAGACCTGGACTTTATTGAGGGAAAAGCAGGAAAGGGAGCAAAACAAAGAGAAAAGAAGAGGGCAGCGTTCCCCTTTTTGCAGGAGAAAAAAACCCAAACAAACAACCACTACTACTTATTCCTAAAAATAACCCAGGACCTCCAAGGTGACCATCCTCCTAGTACATGGACTACGTATTTGTGCCAGGAACTTAGTCAGATAAATTTTCTTCTACAAGCACAAAAATACTAAGCAAACTGATTGGAAATATTAGCAATATGAAAAACAAGTGGTTTTGTACTACATAGAAAATAGTATTTAAATTACCTACACACATACATAATTTCACACATAAAAGATGAGCAGTTGGGACTTTGATCCAAGTGCTGTGTCAAGTGCTGCAGAACAGAATGACCCTGGGTCAGGAAGCAGATATATATTATTTTTGAAATAAATATATTTTTTATAAAACTTCAGAGTAAAATGCAGTGCTCAAAGTCATTGAAATAATAGAGCTTTAACAGCAGTACTTTATAGCTGCAAGTCCACATTACAAGTAGGAATAGAAGTCTCACAACAGCTGTTTTAGAAGGAAGAGATTTCTTTTCATAAAAGTTTGAAAACGGTAGGAGACAAAAACCAGAACAGTTTACAACTACATTTGATATTGGTAAAACACGGCTGACCATCAACAAGCCAAACCCCTTTTAGATTTCCTAGCAGAGGTAGAAGGCGAGTCACACCAAACTGAACAGCTTCATTTAAGTAGAAAAGAACAGTTGTCACACCTTTATCCTACTCACATGGTACAACACAGCAGATATGCTAAAACAGACCACTACCCTCTGCAATCCAACAATGGTTCATAGAGGTAGTGCAGAAACAAACAAAAATGAATTAAGACTTTGAATGACAGTGTAAGAAATTTGCACTTACTTTAGCTATTTTCACAAAATGGCTCAATATTTCTGCCCTTATTTTTAAGGTCTGTGCCGTTAAGATTTCTCGTACAACCCAAAAACTGACCTATAAAGTAAACACATACACCTTATTTACAAAAAATTTGACTTTATTAAATATTTGCAAACTTTCAAGATATTCTGGGGAGAAAACAGGGTAAGGAAAGAAGAGTTCTGATCCCATGAATTCCCATCTGTATCACTGCAATTGCCCTGAAGCTTTAGCACTGGGTATGAGGGAGGAAGAGAAGTGAGGCAAAATGAAAGTAACTGAATGAGCAAGAAACACAGGGGAAAAAAAGGAACAGAATTGCAAATGTTGCACCATGACACAATAGCAATTTACATTAGGAACAAATGGTCTAAAGGAAAACCATGAATATGTGGACAAAGCAATCAAAAACAAGAACTGTCATTTAAAAATCTTAATCCTCATTTGGAAAGATAAGTCTTAATTCATAGGAGTAGTTCTGTTTATAGTCAAAGACAACTGTCAAACAGTACCTGTTCACGACTGGAATCAAATTATTTACCTGGTTAAACCTCCTAGTAAAGGCAACAATATTTGGAGCAAGGATATGTTTTTCTTTCTTATTCCATCCACAGCTGGCTAGTTCCTAGGAAACATATTTAAACATTGCCTTAAAAACCAGAAACGAGTCCTCTAACATCAGTTCTAAATAATTCTGTTCTTAGAACCACACATTTCAGTTTCAATCAAAATGTTCTTCAACTTTCCAAATGTGCACTGCTAACTTCAGATGTCTTTACAGGAAAAGGTAGAATCAGCCAAAGAGAATTCTGCCTCTGAAAAGCATTTTCTACTTCCTGATAAACGAACACACTCCAGAGATCTGTAGGTCAGCACGTGCCTGTGGGAGCAGCAGGAAAAGCACTTCCAGTTTCAAACATATTGTACTGCCCAATCTCCAGCAGGTAAGCCTTCTGCAGATATAAATGCCAATTCGCATTTGTCAAGACACAGATTCTCCACATGGCAAATCCACATCTGGTCTTACGAGACTGGAAATGTTATGTTTATGTAGATAAAGAATCTCAAACACTCTGCTAGGGACAACAAATCTATGGTGGTGAGAAGAGCGGAAGAGGTCAGTAACCGAAGGATATTAGGCAGTTGCCAGAGGGTTAGTGAGCAACAATGGAAAATCCTGTGCATGGCAAAACCATCTGACAAGGTTTAAAATTTGGACTGGATAGGAAGGTTGATAAGTGATCCAACATACTCTTGCTGAATTTTTTTTGTACTGCTAAAACATACTGTTTTCTAGAAGAACACTATCTCTTTTTTTGTATGGAAGGATGCTGTCAGTTTCCTCACTGCATGCAGTCACAAGAAACTTTCCCATCAAGTGTGCAAGAATACCGTGAAATTTGTGGAGATTGGAAAAAAAGCTAAATAAAGTTACACAGAAATCTAGATTGTAAGGGTAGTTATTTCTGCTGGAGAACAAAGAATTGTTAAGTAGACATCCTCTTACTGAACTTTCCACAGTAACGTGCAGCCATGTTTTTCAGTAAGAGCTGTCAAAAAGCAGGAAACAGCCCCAGCAAGTGCCAGGTTTAAAGGATGTGTGTTTGAGATAAGACTTGGCAACCAGAACTCTAAAATCTTAAATATGTTCATCCACGCATGAGCTCATGTTAAAAGACTAAAACCTTGAGTTTCAAGCAGAAACTGTTAACTTTCTTATTCTAATAATTTACCTAATAAGAAAAGGAGGTTGATGACAAATACACAGACTATTTCTTGTTTTAAAACCTAGTTCTATAGTTGGCAGAATTTCAGGATAGAAGCAGTTGTTTATTTTTGGCAAACAAATTATACTGGTAATTCCAATACAGCGGAAGCTGGAAAGCATAATTACAAACTAATAGTTTATGGCAACTACTGCTTATTCACAGAACTGTTTTCTAGAAGACACTGAAAATACATTATTTTTTTTCTGGTAACTCCTCATTAAGTTACATCTATCTGCCAGAGTAGTACTTCAGGAAATTTCATTTCCAAAAGGCAAAATGAAGCAGTGACAGAGGAAAAGAATGGCAAGTCAGTATTTTGTTTTGCTATAAAATTCTATGGCAAAGATGCTTCATAGCAACTACAGCAAATAAAAATTCACTTTAAATATGAATATCTATAGTTTCATATTTTATTTTTTTGTTCATTCATCTCCTCAGAGTATGACACTAGCTCTGCTTTTGGCAGAGGTAGTTAGAACCAAAAAATCCATCTGTTTTGTTTTAACCAGTACTTTTTAAACAAAATTTCCTCATAAAAAAGTATCTATGTATCAACTGATAGTTTTGTGTTAGAAGATTTTTCTATGGCTATTGCTGGTTTCTTATTGCATTGGTCATTTGCCATTTTTTTCCCCAGAGGAAAGAAAAGTCTCCCGCACTGCCTGGAGAACAGATATAATTTCAGATGCATCAAAGTGTTTTCAGCTACTAAACTGTCTTGGTGTTTCTAGAGAGGAGGGTGGGGGGGGGCAAGATTAATTTATCTGACAGGAAGGACAAACATCAGATGGACAAATTTTTATTTTCCTTCCTGCAGTTTCTCAAAATAAAGGGCTGTAATGTCTCTGAACCACTGTAGTATAGGACGTCTTGTTTTGTTGGTGACCAAATTGGATGGATTGAGCTTCTACTAACAACCTTCTAGAGCTGACTGCCCCTGCTGAGGTTGTAAGAAATTCAGTTCTGTTAACAGAAGGGAGGAGTGGGGTTGCCCTTTATATATTCATGATATTCCACCTAAGCACAAGAAGTCAAGACATAAGGGATCTAAGGACATGTTCATATATTAAAGCACCTGAAGCAGGAATCATGTGATCCTCATACTTTCTGCAGTAAATAATTTATTTCATCAAAATACCAAGATGACATTTTTTTGCAAATTTATCATATTCTGATAACTACCTTTATTCTTCATTTCTGAAGTTCTTATTTCTGATTTTCAAATGCCTATGTTAACTGATCACTTTTCCTCAACAGGCCTCAAAAGTTTCTTTCTGTATCTTTCTTAAAATGTTAAAAACTTAAAGGACACCAACACACTAACTTTGAAGGGCTTGGGCTGATTTATTCCCTCAGAATCAAATCTCAGAACATGATCGTACAAAGGATAAAGCCTATCAAGTGGCTGATGCAGCCTAAAATACAAGTTATGGCCAGAGGCACGAGTCAAACTCTGAAATCAGATATGCATTGAAAAATAGCAGCAGAGGGGAGAGTAGAGAATTTTTACATTTGATAAATTTATCCTGAAGAAACACTCAACTCAAAGTAGGATGGGATGACTTCCAGAAAAGCACAGTCATCTCCTCTGGCAACAGATAACAAATCAAAGTAACTCAGGCTGGGTTACAGATTCCCAGTGCTAACAAGGAATAAGCCTAGAAGAGTATTAGTGCAGTGCAAGAAGGTGAGCATTTTTGAATAAAAAAAGCATTATTTAAATGGTTACATTTCCTCAGGCACTGAATTCCAAAGATACAAGCAGACAGTTTAAGAAAACCTACCTCGGGCTGTATAGCTTTAAATACTGGCATATCCATCAATGTTATCTGACTCTGAAATAAAGACAGAATCTTAAATCATATAATATGAAGAGCTAACAGTGACATATTTCCATTTGCCCTTCAGTAACTGCAAATCATCTGCATGTTCCTCATAGACCAGAACTGACCAGACTGAGTTTGGCCTCCTTGGTTCAAGCTGATACACAAGCAGAAATGTCCCAGACATATCTATTTTCACATGATTTTACAGTCCTGTCTAAATGGTGGCTCTATGAATTTCTGAAGGCAGTCCTAGGCCATGGATCATCTGAACCTAGATGAACAAGAATTATTTATAATTGAGTTGATGCAGATTTGCTATCCAAGTATTTTTATAATTTTACCTAACAACAGCTGTGTACTAGTGTGTTCAAAAAGACCCATCCAAATCCGTTCCAAAGTGACAAACTCAGAGGATCAAGGTATAAGGTAGGCCTATCTCCAAGACTTTTTTTTTTTTGTGAACAGGTATTATACGAACTTTTGCTAAGTAATGAAACATTATTTTGATGCTGAGAATATTAATGAAAACATTCAACTAGGTGCAGTAGCTTTTATCCTCACTCCTTCAGCATGTTAATACGCAAATTAAAAACAAAGGTGCAGGACACAAATTGCACTGAATCTTTGCCAAAACTGCACGTCTACTTTCAATTTAGCACTGAAAAGTTGGTATTAAGGAATACAAATTGCTTACTCCCTACAAGCTTCTTCCCTGATTTTAAGAAACTGATTTTTCTGAGAAACTGATGTTTCAGCAGAAAAGATGTGTATTTCTGGTTTAAGTTTTGGAAAAAATTGATTCAGACTGTGTTTTGTGGATGTGGTGGTATTAGGTCAAAGGTTGGACTTGACGATCTTGCAGGTCTTTCCAACCTTTAGGATTCTATGAGTCAATAAGTAACATCTTTAAACCTATGTTAGGATCTTCTAAAACTCTAGTGAAAATTCAGATGGCTTCACACAGAAAAACAAATACGCTCTATCAGGTCAGTACTGAATAATTAAATCCCAAGACGTGTTTATTTTGTTAAAGTTGCAAATAATCAGAAATTTCTTTTCAAGAACACTGGAAGTTCATTTTAAAAGAATTTTTTTTTAAGAAAAAAGGTTTTATAGATTTCTTAGTACCCTGCAAGCCCTGAATGTTACAGAAGCTTAATATGCAAAAACAACATTTCTACTTACAGCAAACTCCTCAGGAGTTACTTTTAACACATCAAATACAACTGCATCGTAGCTTTTATTGGCATAATCTGAACTTCTCCCTTCCAGAGAATCTGAGCTGCTACTACCCTACAAAGAAAAAATAGTAGGCTTATCTGCAGAATGATGACTTGCATCTCAAGTTCAGAAAATAAGTATGTGTAAAAATACAAAGTAATGACAAGAAAATGTATGAACTTCAAAAAGTTTCAGACACTGAATGATTAAATTTAGTTTTGCACTGTTCACAAATGTTTCTCTCTTCTGCAAAGACTATAGTGACGTGATTTTAGGTCTACGAAATTTCCAGCTTTAGCAAACCACTTTTAACATCACAGACTCAATAAAAGAGCTGTGCTTCCTTGGCCCTCATGGAGCTGGGCACAGCAGGTCAACATGGAATGGGGCAGTTCCTGGAAGCAGCACAAAAAAACTGCATGGTCTCCAAGTGATGCAGAAGGTCAATGTAAACAAAATCTTAGGGCACTTTCTTACTAGCAGACGAGTAAATTTAAATAAAAGAAGAAAAAATGCAGTTGGATACTTCTGACTGGCTCCATTTTGATGGTACATTACATTGCTCTTAGCTCAAAAATAATAAACAGCTCCAAGTTACAGAATAACAGGTCAAAAATCCAATTTAAAACTAATCAAAATGAGTAATCTTCATCAATAACAATGAGAAGAAATGGATGTGAACACTAAGAACCATAGAGTGTTCTAAAATTACTCTGCTATTGTGTCAGTCCTTTCTTGTATGAACAGTGTGGCATTCAACTAGTAGTGGAAAGGCCTGCTGTAAAAGCTGAAAAAAATCCAAATTTCCATTTTGAAAAAAGAGCTCATAAAATCCAAGGAACTGTACCTCTGGAGTGGCAGAGGTGACCATCACATTGGCCATGAAGTCATTCCTTTTATACATGCTCTCCCCAAGACGCAGGAAGTTTCAGCTCAGCCAGCACTGGCTGAAAACAGAAATTCCTGCAAAGCAAATGTATTTGTGGAAATAAATAAAATTCACAAAAAACCCCCACAACACACATACAGAGAAAACGTCAATACAAGATATTTCATTTTTCTTTCTCAGAGCAAAGAACTTAGAAAAAAAGTCAAATCCACCTGGTTATCTGACATATTTCCACATCTGCTATCACAGAAAGTACACAGGAGCTAATAGCAAGCCTAGTGTAATAAGAGGCTGTCAGACAACATAGAGAAAGATATTAAAAACAATACTACCCCATCCTTGCAATATTTTCCTCCAAAAAGATTAAAAAGAAACTTCTGAAATTCTAAAAATTATCAAAGATCCAATATGTTGGCAATAAAAGGTAAAAAGTTACTAAAATTATGTATAACTTCTTTCATAGCTTTTGATTCTTACAATTTCTTTCAACTTGCTCAGGTTAATCATTCTAATGGTGCATTACACAAACAGTGCTAAAAATCAGAACAAGGAAAACAGCTTATCTGTTTGCACAAAGGGTTCTCAGGCACACTGCAGTAGATCTCATTCACAGATTGCCAGAAGCAAAGTGGATAAATCAGGATGCAAACATACATACCACCAGAGGTTGCCTGTTCTCTGCCAACTTAACAAACCCATTGAGGTATGTGGTGCTCTCTGAAGCAAAACTGCAGACAGTGCAAGAACAACTAAACTGGAAAAAAAGAAAAACACTGTGAAAACCAAGCACAGAAGTAATCCCTATAGCCATTATTTTACCAGCATTTGTCAAATTTTGTTATCTACGCCACAGAAGTGACATTCTCTGAAAGCAAAAATGCAAATTTCACACTGCTGTTAGTAATATGCATGTAATGCAGTTAAAGTACCCATAAGTTCATTCTCAGTACTAGTTACCTAACTCACAAGAAAGTCACAGAGACTCTGAAACACAGATACCACCCCAGGCCAAGGAAGTCCCTATGCCCTAATTTCTGAAACAGCTAGTGAAGCAATCTGGGGAAGTTACTGACTGTTCCCATACGCTCAGCAAATACAAGAATAACCATGCCAACAACCACTGATGACTATTGTTCTCATCGATTTTCATGTTGGAGGAAAAAATATGAAGATAGGCTTCTGATCAGGCCACATTCGGCCCTTCTGGGCTCCACAAGTTAACTGGCTTAGCTGATTTCAAACCCCATTAACTTACTATTTTCATTAGTTGATTACGGTTTTCCTAATACCACTGAGTCATGAACTGAGAGTTGCAGCACGCTTTTAGGAAAAAATACTTCAGTATTCTACCAAAAGATAACTATTCTTTCTTAAGCTTAAACTAGCTGGACAACTAGTTGAGTGAAAACAATTAAAGAGCACTAGGTCCCTGCCTGGGCACTGATAAATTTGGTTGGACCAATGGAAGTTACCAGTTGGGTTTGCTTTCATTTTTTTAAAAATAAATTTAGAGTAGAATAGAGTTCCAGTTAGCAGGGACGTACAATGATATCTAGTCTCACTGCCTGACTGATTCAGGGATGACCAAAACCATGTTACTAAGAGCATCGCTGATGGCTCTCACACACTGACAGGCATGGAGCACCAACCACACCTCTGGGAAGCCTCTGAAGTAACGTGCAGCTTTGAATCATTCCAGTATGTCCCGTCCCTGCATCCCAGGCAGAAGATATCAGCATCTCCCTCTCCACATTTCCCCTAAGGAAGCTGCAGAAAGCAATGAGGCTGCCACTCAGCGTCCTTTTCCCCAAACCAGACAATCACAAAACCCTCCACTGCTCCTCAGAGGATGTGCCTTCCAGAATTTGGTATCAGATATCAGAAAGGTTGGCTGTCATCCATAAAGATAAGAGAATGAACAATACCAAATGAATCTTGCCTTCTACCTTCAGCAAGACCAACAATGTAGTACTGCACTTCATTGGCAATTTCACCAGAAAGTCCCTAGTATGTTTCATTATGCTTTAGGCAACAGTACCACCTACAGACAAAATACACCATGGACAATTTAGAAGTTTCATGCACATCCTTTTCTGAGAAACTTCTTACTATAGTTAATGATGAATAATAAAAATGTAAGGGAAATAAAATTCATAATTTAGTAATTAAACTCCTATATTGGGGCGTGACAAGATCCAATGTTGATACATCTTTTGAAAGCAAACAGCATTCCCACTTTTAGTGTGGCAGCTTACACCAGTCACTGTTACACCACCAGCACAAATACAGAAGTCGAGCAAAACTAACAAAGCAAGTATGGCCCAGATCTAGGATGACTAGACTTGTCACTCTTCAATAGATTGAAACAGGATTTTAACTAAACACACTATAAATATTATTAAGAAACTGTGGATTAATTCATCTGTCCATAAATTGAAATCTCTGAAGCAAATACTGTTCTTCAATAACACACATCATTCCTGAGCAAACAGGCTGCAAAACTGATTCTTGCAGCATCTCACAACAGCTGTCAATGGGTAAAGTTTAACTCAGGAAAAAGCAGATTGAGAGTTGATTTTCCTCACTAAAATTCTCTCAACATTCTTGCTTCCACCTCTCCAGTGCATGTACTGAGATGAGTTCAACTGTGAGCAGAGAAGTAGCTGCTGTGATATATTCAAGAAACAACTTCAGAATCCAGGTCCCAAACTCATGGGTTTTATGAATACATTAAAAACCACAGCCACAGTACAAGTCAGGCTTTTGGGATACCCTTTACTTGACCAGGCATGTGTTATGCCAATCTTCCATGGATCACTTTGTTAATTGCCCCACAAGTCAAATTCCAGCTTTTCAAAATGACTGTCACAGGCAAACTGGATACAGTGACATCTGTGGCAATCATTACTCCAAAAAGCTAAACTAACATTCTACAAGTTGAGTAAAAAGAAGAGAGTCTTATTTTTCAAAATTACAATGAATGCAACATCTCAATCTCCTCGTTTAAAAGCTGCATGCACAACTTCATAGTAAAAAGGCTGCTATAATCAAAATGCTCCTACACTGTCAAAAATTATTTCAAAATTATTAACTATTTCACAGGATCTTAAGTTGCATGTCAGAAGACTGGTTTAGAATTAACTGGTCTGGAAGCAATCCTCATTCCAACAGATGATTGGGTGAAGATACCTTGACTACAACACACACATGAATTCAAGCAAGCTATCATATCAGATTTTCCAATCTAGCCTCCCACTGACACTTTTTATAAGTACCATCCTTGAACTGCCATTCTTACTTTACTGAAAGAACACTGCACTGCTATTTCAGCAGTCACTTCTTTCCCATAACACGGTTGGGAGTTCTGCTGTGACACATTACATTATCCTACCCCAGACTACATGCAGTAGGAGCCACCCTACAGAAGTGGCTCATGGAGGCTGCCTGTTAGCACCTGGTAAAAAATTAATCAACCTTATGCAAACATAGTTATCATATGTTAACTGGAAATGACCCCATGTCAATGGAACATGAACACAAAGAGGGGGGAAGGCACTTCTGCATGTAGAAAGGAACAAAGTGGAAAATACTTCTAGATTAACAACAGTAACTACAAAAACAACATGTCCTCATCAAAGAACAAATAATATATAATAAAAACCCCCAAGTGAAGAACCCAATACCATTTTGATCCATTATCAAGCCAAGAGTTCTCTCCAGCCAAGTCCTCCCTTTGCAGTCATTACCCTTCAAGTAAGCCTGCAAACTTGCATAGGTTAGAAGGCCAAGATACATGTTTAGGGAAGTTATACTTTAAGGGAATCTCCATGAAACAGTTACAGGAAAAGAAATATATATCTGCAATATTACAGTAAAATACGATCACAACTCTTAAGTTCTTTAAACAGAACAGAACTGACGCACAGTAATCCCTGCAATTTGGTATCAAATGTAAGTGAAAATATGAAAATACCTGTAACTTTATTTAAAGTTGCATACTTACAGTGGAATAAGGCAGCTGTGCACTCAACCCATTTTGCCGCACACCTCCATTAGTCCTTTGTTGGGTCTAGCTCTGGCTATTTAGCAGGTTTATCTCTTGTTCAAAAGCATGTCATTCCTGTAAATAACAGGAAACAGGATTATGGTGACATTTGTTTTACAACTCAGGTCTTCTCAAACTGGGCACTCTTCACCTGATACATGCACTCTGGTATTCTTATTTTTACCTCTCTCCCTCTCTCAACACCCATGGCTAGTTCTCCATTCTAATTTCACTGGTATGTGAAAAACTTCTAAATTCAAAAGGAAAGAATACATCACAGAAGGAAGTGCAACATAGTATGAATTTCGCAGCTATATATACTCCAAATATGTGCCTCCCTCACTCTGTCAATCAGCATAAGGACCAAGCCCATATGGGTCGATTATTGGTTCTACTCACTTCTTTCAAGACGCTTTATGCTACTCTTTCTCACATCATTTTCCTCAAGGCTTAACTAAACAAAGCAGAATGAGCACAAACCCAAATACAGTAGTTGTTGTATCTTTGTATCAGCAAATAATGCCACAGGGCTTCCACCAAACATGATCAGCAAGAAACCTAGAAAAATACTGTTTGGGTAACTTATTTTTGCTAGTATTTAGGCATACTAGGCATAGCTCTTCCCTTTTCTCCTCTTGTGCCATACCTGAACTTTTAAAACACCTGATGTTTAAGAAAATTATACACCAATTGAAAAGAAAATGATCTTAAAGACAGCTACGTTCATATAGAACTGACATGAAAATCCCATTAAAACCTATGTTGCTTTGAAAAAGCTAAAAATCATTGCAGATCACGTGGTGTTACTACTGTTCCTCTACCACAGTTTCTATTTTCCTTCTATTGTTAGGGAGCCTCCACATCAAAAAAGTGTATCTTCCAGACTTTAAATAGCTTGCTTTGATGTCAGTAGGGAATTGCAGGTATCTTTTGCTGGAAAAGCAGTATTCTCTCCACACACCCAGAACTCACTCAGTAGGTACTCCTTGCATGAACAAATGTTCATAAAAAAATTCATAAAAGAATCAAAATGACAAGTTAAAAATGGGCTAGCATCCACTTCAGTATTTCAACCAAAATTAGAGACATAATGCATGCTGTCCATCCTGCATGGTGTAGCATTTTAGTAAGGGACAAAGCCCGGAATTAATGCCCACCTCAACTTCAAGATGTCACCCCTTCACTAAAGTAAGGCATATAAACAGAAATATGAATAAAATAACTCAGTTTAAAAAGAGTTTTGTAATATTTTTCTTCAAACGGGTACTACTGCACATAGGACAGGCAACATACAAAAACCAAACAAACGAGTGCACACAGTTCTATCCTTTACAGTCTTCCTGTGCTTCTCACACATAAAAACTAACTATGAGGCACAGCATGAATGGTCAACATGAGAAAAAATATCTGAATTTAAAATCTGTTGAACACAAAAGGCACAGATTACTACATTCACACATAAAGTCTTTCAGGCAAAAAATATGTCTATATTTTAGAGAGAGCAGCCCAGATTTCACTGTTCTTCCATAATCACTAAGACAAGAGACTACACATGCTCCATTTCCCTGGGTTCGGAACAGACAAAAGGCCTGATGCACTTCCACAACCCAGAATTTCAGCAATGGTTCCTCCTCCACGACTTGCCAAAGCCCCAGACAGACTGAAGCCAGACCAAAACCTGTCGGAAATGAGATGAAAACAGGTCTCAGCCGACCAAGGCTCTTAACAGGCCCTCCACAGTATCCTCCACATGACGTACGAACAGTTTCCAAATTTATTTCTGCAGCCACCCGGGGGTGGCTTCCACCCGCTCCACCCACGACTCCCACCCGCACCACGGCTGTTCCGCTGTCCGCCCGTCTCCACGCACCAGCTCCACGCGTGGGCACAGAGCCCGGCCCTCCTCGCCGCCCCGGCCCGGCCCCGCAGCGCCATGGCCCGCGGAGGGGGGCCCGGGACCCTGCCGAGAGAGGCCGCGGAGCCGGGGGGTGCCCGCGGAGCCGCCCGGCCCCGGCAAGCCCCGGCAGCGCCGGCGCC
>VWZG01004544.1:148968-159307 GCA_013396735.1 Grallaria varia
AAAAAGGTCAGCACCACAGGTTGTCTAGCTTGCATTCTAGACAACTAACAAAACCCCTCAACAATTTAACCATAATTTAATAGATTTATGGCATTTGGTTTACAGATGTTATAAAGCAAAGCTATTAAAACAAGGTAATTCACTTTGCTCACTTTTGCACACAAATAGTTTAATAAAATGAAAACCAAACAACACTCGTTTAAAACTAAAGCCATCCTCCCAAAATCCGAAGTCCTAAACGCTAAGCAGAGAGGAGTCCTAGCAATTGAAAGAGTGGTATATGGTATCAGCCTTGACATACTTTTACATTCACCTCAACCAGAACAGGGAAAGTGAAAGCATTTTATATATATAAAGGAAATTTATATATATAAAGAAACTCCCTACCAAAACCAGTGAGTAACAGCAAACAGATTTCATTGTGATACGAGAGGAATCAAAGCTACGATATTCTCTCTCCCTACTGCTGTGTAACTCATTACCAGCAACAGGATTTCAGAAAATGAGGGAACTTACAGCTTCTTGGAGCATCCAGCAGAGCTGCCAATCTTATTCTAATACCTTTCTCCACTGGAGTTTGTGTCTTGCCAGATGAATCAATAGCAACACTTCAGCAGACTCTTCCTATCCTTTCCCCAGCACAGTCTTTATATTCTGAGCATCTTCAAAAGTAGAAAACAAACCCCAAACAACTCAGCCTGCTTCAAAAACAAAGAATAGTTGGGTAGTCTTCTCCAGAAACCATTTCTAACTGATCTTCAGAAGGTCAAGAAAATTAAAAGGCTGTTACACTTGTACTGAAGATTAATAAATGAATAAAATAATTAAAAATACATTAGTAGTGTGCTTCTTTGTGTTGCACTTAGAATGTAGTATTTTAATCAGATGTGTTAGACATTGTGTGAACTTCCATACTAGAATCCATGGCTTCAGAAGCTGAAGCATCATTATCTACTTTCTGTTCCACAAACGCATCTGTTCTGTCTGGAGACTCGACTCTGTTCCTCACTTCTGTTATCCCAGGGTGATTTTTTCGCAAGTGCTGGTTTAGTGTACCCTGGAAAGGGAAGCATTTTCCACAGATCTCACAGCGAAAGGGTTTGTCATCTGTGTGACCACGAATATGATATTCAAGTTGGTCCTTACGGGTGTATTTCTTCCCACAAAACTTGCAGACAAAAGGAGTTATTCCCATGTGCAATCGCATGTGTCGATCAAGGCTCCCTTTCTGGTTGAAAGACTTCCCACAGTAAATACAAATTAGCCTCTCATTGTATGGATACCAATGACCTCTTGCATTTCTTTCCCGCGGACTATTTTCATATCCCGGATTACTCACCATGGATTCACTGTCAGCACCTTGCACCAAGCCCTGGACATCACTTTGCAAGTGACCTGTAGGTACTCGTTTTTGGCGTGCCCGACCCCCTCTGAAACAGCTCAGCATGGACCTTGAAGGACTCGTATTGCTCAGGCTCCCGAAGGTTTCGGACACCCCTGTAGCCTGGGATGAGGCATGGGTAAATGAATAAACATGTTGTAAGACAGACCCATAGGAACCAACATTTACTGCCACCACCTGCTCTCCATCCACCATTTCTGTGTGATATCCATCATCCCCGAGGGAAGAGCTGTCAGAGCAGCTTGGCCTGTCAGACTTTTCCATTTTAACTTTTACCTCTGCAATCTGACCTTCCCTTACTATCAGGTCGCCTTGCTCGTGATCACCTTCAATCTGAATCTCATATTCAGAGATACTCCCGCTGCTCCCTCGGTCTGAATGTCCTTCTTCTTGCAGCCGACTGCGGAGAGTTTTGCCTGGAGTAGTTTCCATCCGCAGATCGTTGCCTGCTGTTGGCTGTCGCACCTGAGAGCAATAGGGAGGAGAGATCTCAATAGGGTTGGCAAAGTAGCTGCTGTCTTTAACTCCATTGCGATTCTCCGAACTTTCTTCAGCACCAACAGTGACAGAATCAACACTGCCAACAGTGATCTTTGAATGGATACTCTCCAGGATCTGCGTGCACTTGTCAATGACACACTGCATCTGCAGGAAGCTGGCTGCAGTCAGAAAGCTGACAACATCCTTCAGCTGCAAAGACATCCTTCCAGTGTAACAGAAAGAAAGCAACTGTTCAAAAACATTGGGATTTTTAATAACTGATATGGATAAGCCACTCATGGTGCTCAGTGCTGAATGGTCACGGAAATACGGTGAGCTGGCAGCTAACACAGCCTTGTGGGCACGGAACGGTTGCCCCTGGATGTGTACGATTATGTCACAGAGCTTCCCTTGCAAGCGGAGTTCATTTAGCTGGCTCAGAACAGTGTTGCTGTACTCAGGCACATCAAACTGAATGAAACTGCTGCTGTCCATTTCTACTGATGTAAAGAGTAATCTGAAAGAAAAAATATGAAGGTTTACAAATGAGAATGAATACAGTTTTCCATTTAAAAAATAAATGCCTGCAAATGTTTAAGTTAAATCACCTCACTGATCAGTTAAAGGTGCGTTACAATAAAATATTGAGCACAGTTACTGGATACAACAAAAAAGTAGAGTTTTAATCTATGCATTTCTTGCAGTTGTATAATTTGAATTATCCCTCTGCAACATTCACAATGGAATTGCTCAGGATACATCACAGGCTCCCTGGGACAGTCTGTGTCCTCAAAGAAACTTTGCAATTCCTCTCCCTGGCAAGAACTGCAGAATAATACCTCCAATCCTCCCAAAAGAATACCAATTTTATAGCCATTGGGCAAGGTAAACACTTCAGAACCCTGAGTAGGTATTCAAGCCAGATACTACAGTGATACTTGCAGGGAACTGCATTGTTAAATTCCCCAAGAATGATTGTTGGAAGATACTTCATGAAGTTTGAAAAAACTATTAAAAAACCCCCACACATGCATGTGTAGGTACATTTGAAAGAAAAGTGCTTGAGCCACCCACAGACTTTCAGGGTTTTTTTTAATTTGTTTTTGTGATTTAATTTTATTTTTTTTAATAAACCATGATGCGAACTTTGAAGCTCATCCCATGCAACAGTGATTTCCTAGCTAGAATGATGGACATTTAAATTCTAGCCTAAATTAAAAGCCATGGGTACTCTAACACCAGGAAAGGACATTCCAAGAGGCTTTAAAGAAATGCAGAGAGTTCTAAACAAGAGCTAAAGAAAAGCACTTTTCACAGAGTACTACTGTAAAAAGCGCACGCACTAGTCACTCTGAGAGTATCTATCTGTTAGCATCACCTTACATTTCCAAGACTGGGCGCTAACGAATTGCCCAAGAATCTTCAGATTTTTTTTGCTATTCTTGTTCTTATTAGTGCAGAAGTCTAAACACACAATATTGCCACCATACCTGCTTTTCCAATTGACCAAACAGATTTCAACATCATCCATTGACTTCAGATGCAGGAAGCATGTCCAATGTATCACAATATACTAGTGGATTTTTTTTTCTATTATGCTACATGCTGTAACGGGACATATGAACAATTTAAATCAAATTATGAAAATTCAGGTATTCAAAAACAAAATCAACAGGTAGAAATAGGATAAAAAGCCTGAAAGGAAGAACTGGAGCTCTGTCAGCTGACTCTCACTTAAGACTAAAATTCATAATCTTCACAAATGGAACTTCTTTTCAGTAGACACAAGAGATCCAGCTTCCTGACAGCACATTATCTCCAGATAATGAATATCTATTTAGAAAACTGGTAAAAACTCTCACAGACCATTCAAAATCAAGTTATCAGAGTTGCTAAACATGTTCTCTAAGTTACCAGTGTCATTGATTAAAATGGATAAACCAGGCTTCATTAGAGCTTTTACAGCTGTCATGTAAAAGAAGGGGAGTACACATTTTTCCCACCTCTTATATCTGAGATGGGAAAGAATGACTGCAAGATGGTTACCAGAAGTGATGTGTTCACAGCAATCCATTCATAGATGGCTTGGGCAGGACAGTTCTTTTATTCAGCAAACAAAGCAATAAAATGATTCAGAGTTGCAAGCTGATGTAAGTCAGAAATCAAACAGTACAAGACACAATCAACTCTAGTCCAACAGTGAGGCAGTTACCTGGCAAGATTAACCTTGTTATTCCAAGCATCGCTGCATGTTGTACTGAGAACTACTACGGGGAAGGCAGGAGTCCCAGCAGTTGGATGTGTTTGCCCCCTTTACTTGTATCTGACAGGGCAGCAGCTTCTTAAAAACTCAGCACAGCTCACTACCTTTAATTTGGGGGGTTTATTAGCTACTCACAGATGAAACACCAGCCACTCTGGATTAATCATTCCTGATTCTCCTTGCTAAGTGGAGGAAGAACTTTTGCTAACCTGAAGGGACATGAAGTGACAAATCACCTGGGTTGAGGACTGTGTACAAACTAAAAGACCAGCCCCCAGTAGCAATAATTTTTCATTCCTGTCTAGGATGTAAAGAAGGTTTGTCACATACAGACTTTCTCTTTGTCCCTTACTTCCATAAGGGCTCTTGCTCAGCGAAATGGAGAACAACTTACTCCTAGAGAAAATATTAAAACACAAATTGTCACCACCAGCACTGGTACAGACAGAAGGAATGAACTAAGGATAGTCACTGGAGTAGAAAAAAAGATGCACATTTTATGCCTTACCATGGAGAAAAAGAATTATGTTCTTTTGATAATGGCATCTGGGCATCTCTAGGTGGATTCACAGTCCTGAGACACAGCCACATGTTGAAAATGAACTGTCAACATATACCAGAGAAACCAGGAGGAGAAACACCAAGGTGAAAGGTACTTGCATATCAGGACTGTTAGAATATTCCTTTAACTCCATATGAATATATGTTTCTATAAGTAACTCCTTGTTCTCAGAGTTGTTTCATCTTTCTTTTAGGAAACAAAGAAGTGTATTTTGCTAAAGATGCTAGGAGTACACAGCACTGATCCTGGCAATGAGTGGACAGGATGATGGAGTTAACAGTCTGTAAGTCTGGCCGTCAATGCAGCTGAAAAGCAGTGAAAACCAGCAACAGGGATCAAGGGAACATACAGTGTTGATTTGAAAGCAAGCAAACAGGTCCAGCACACAAAACACAGCCCAAAAGTGGTGGACAACAAGGTCTTATATCCACCTGCTTTTAAGAAACAAAGTGAACAAGCTACAGCATGCACTTGTGACTGCCTTTCCCCATTAGTTTCTTCCTTCACATGCTTCCTGTGAAACATCTGTAGGAAGCTGAGGTTTAATGACAGGAATTTTGAACTGCAGCAGCACTTGACAGAAGGGAATCCTACTTCTGCTTCCAGCCACAACCTTAAATCTCCAGTTGGAGGTACTGGAACTGAGCAGGTTGCCAATGGACACCCAATTCAGGAAGAGGCAGGACTGTAGCAGGAACAGCACTGAGGCCACAGTAATTTTGCCAGGTTTAGTACCAGGGCACCCTACCTTCCTTGCCTCAATTTGGGAAAGCAAGACCTGGGGAAAAACCTGAGTGTTGCACACATCAGAGAAAGAGGCACCACTAGCCATGTTTTATTGGTGAATAATGGCCAGAAGAAGAACGATCTTATTTATTCACAGTGTTCCTGAATGTCACTATCTAGAAAACAAAAGTAATCTATAGATTATATTCCCATACACAAGAAGGTTTTAATTTAATTTTATACAGGACCAAGTTAACAGCTCCATAATAAAATTCTAGTAACATTAACCAAAATAATGTTCAGCAGTTACTGTACCATAATAATGCTCAATTATACATCAGTGCTGGCAGGCCAGTAACTCTTTCAAGAGAATAAGATTTATGGCTGAAACATTTCTGAAACAGTCCTGGAAGACCATTCTAGTTTGAAAAGGCTAATAAGAAGCCCCCAATTTTTTAACATCTTCCTCCAAGGTGAAATATCTCCCTTACCTCTTCTCTTTAGGGGTGAGACATGCAGCATTAAACTGAAGTAGAAAGGTACTCTAAAGCACAAATTAACTTTGGATGTACCCACTGTATGATCTAAAGAAAAAAAATTATCCAACCAAACAGCCATAATGAAACTTATACACATAACAATTCTTCATAGAATTAACACAGGTGAAGAAAAAAAATTTATGCTCAGTCAGAAGTTCCGTTCAGTACCTCCCATGATATCTCAGCACATGCTGTGTTATTTAGGCTCAGTATAGTCATGTAGAACAGCAGTTCAGAACTATGGCAATTTCATTTGCAATAAACAAACTCATCCCTGCCTGTGAGATAGTGTAAAGTTAGGGCAAAGTCCTGTAAAACTTCGGTCCACCTCTGGACACCTGTTTACAGATAGGTCCTCTCTTAAACCTTTCTGCAAAAGTAGATCAAAATGCGTAAGGTCTTCCTAGCTATTATATATCCAAGAAACTGGCTAAAGGCACAGGCCAGAACAGGACACCAGGTTCACTAAGCCCTAGCAGGGATCTGTGTTGAGCCCTCTATTTCTGTAGGAGATGATCCAGTCACACATAAAAGAATCATATAAATTCTCTTTGCATGTGCATTACATTTATTCATCAGGGTTTCATACAAATGTAGGCCACAGAATGAATTTAGTAATACTGAATTGCTGCCCTACATCTTCAAACAAAAGTGTTCATTGAAGTAACCTGTGAACATCAGAGTGAAAGACATTTAACATTTCTCATTAGATTTTGAAAGAAACTTACTTAAAACAATTATATTCTATGAAAGCTCTCATTAAATTAAAAAAAAAACACACAAGAATAGATGGTGACAAACAACATAAGGTATTTAATTTTACTGACATCATACAGTAGCAGCAGGGAAGCATCATATAACTACAACACGAAGCTGTGTGTCTGCCAACATCGTATTAGTTTCTGCTTCTAAGTCTGCACCTGTTTAATTTCCTTCACTCACTGAGTATGATTCACCATTCTCACAGACAGGTGAATGATAAAAATCACACTCATTTTAACTCGCATAAAGGCGTGAGAAAAGATCCCTTGCATTTTCTTAAGTTAGCTCAGCAACAAGGGATCATTGGGAAAAAAAACACAATAAAACCTGCTACTATTGTAGTATGTCTGAAAACAGGAGTACACAGAAAAGCTAGGAGGGTCATAATGAAAATTTAGACAAAAACAAAGCCAAGTGCTCCATGACACCAAGAATGCCTCACTCAGACAAAAAGTGACACAACAAGAGGAAACAGCCTCAGGCTGTGCCAGGGGAGGTTCAGGTTGGACATTGGGAGGAATTTCTTCATGAGAAGGGTGGTCAGGCATTGGTAGGGGCTGTACAGGGAGGCAGTTGAATCCCCATACCTGGAGGTGTTCAAGAAATGATTAGCCATGGCACTCAATGCTCTGGTCTAACTTGACAAAGGGGTGATTGGTCACAGGTGGACTCCATGACCTTGGAGGTCTTTTCCAACCTTACTGATTCTGTGATACTCCCTTCATACATACTGCTCAGAGTACAGACAAAAAAGCAAGAAAATAAACAGGTATTTATATAAATCAGCACACTTCTCCCTTGCATTTTGTAGGAGTCAGTATCTACTACACCATCTGTGTGAGAACTCGAGACATCTCTGCAAATACATATCATCATTTAAGAGAATTTTAACCTAGGAATGTAACCCTATCAGCCGTGATCATGGAAGTTTTTGGGCAAAGGTCTTTATCACTCTCACTCCTTTCAGATTGCATTTGCATTAGTCTTCAGATTTACAGCAGCCGTACTAATTAATGCTGGCTGTATCCAAGAAAAACTGCCATCAGGTATATCACAGGCTAGAGAGGCTCATGACACTCATCTTTAAATAATCTTTAAAAATAGGAAAGGTCATAGACCATTTTACCAGTTTATACCTCTCATAAGAGTAAAGTATTAACTATCTTTTAAGTCACCATATAGTGCCCTTGGATGGCTTGAAGCAGCGTGCCACAGAGCACTGCTGCTTCACTGCAAATCCAACCCCAAAGCAGGATAAGCTTCCCTACCACTAGAAAACAGAGTTTAATATTGCAGCCATTAAAAAAAAACAAAACCAAAAGGAGGTGAAAAAACTTCACACTCTCCCAACATCTGAGATAATTTTGAACTACAGCAAACTTAGAATAATATACGCATCACTATGCAAATATGAAGAATTGGTTTTTGCATCAATTCTTCATTTCTTCCGAAGTGCCATCGGAATCAAAGAAAAAACAGACAGTTTGTCCAAATCATCTGTAGGAAAGCACACAACAAACAGTACATGTGGCATATTATTCATTAGAAAACAGCTTTGACAGTCAGTCTGCTTCACTTCTATTTTAGACTACAATATAGAATCTGATAGAGTAGTCAGTGCTATGCAACATTTTAAAACTTTGTTACATTACCTCATAAAAATGCAGGAAATGTCCAGTTTCCTCAGAAACTGAAGCCAGTTAGTGCAAGCTGAAATATAATTACTAGAAAGCTTATTTCTTGCACCCTTGCATGGATAGGTATCAGAACACTTCAGTGAAAGTCACCATCCCCCTGTGCAGCCAGAGAGGCCAGGCTTTACCCAAAGTACTGCACACCTGCAGTGAAGCCACCAGCAAAGGTCCTGCCTGGGGTGAGCTCAGTGCTGCAGGATACGACCCCACCAGCTGCCAGGGGAGCAAGGCAGTGACCCCTGGCACGCAGCTCAGAAAAGCTTTACTAACTCAGACTTGTGTCTAACAAAAATTTAAAAGGATTTATTTTTACCTCATCAAGGTTCACAACACGATGAACAGAAAACCACTTCAAAGAGTGGATGATTTCAACATCAAAATAAAACCAATTTATTTATATATATGTACATATATGTATACATATGCATACATAGACACATGCCAATATCAGTAACACTAGAAACCCATTCTCAGTGGTTAGCATGGTGCAGCAGGGAAATTGTTGGAGCTGCACATTTAGCCTTTTTGTAGGGAAAAAAAAAAAAGGGAGCCTCTTATTTGAGCAAATATCCAAAGAAAGCAGATGTGAAACTGAAGTCCAAGGGCCACCTTCATCCCTTAGTCTGTTTTCCTCACAACTGCTTGCCTGTGCGGAAGTCACTTAAATAGTAAACATGAAACAACCATCAACGCATTAAAAAAGTTTCACCTAACAATTAGAAACCTCAATAGAAATTACCTCTAACTTTTGATGAAATCAAATTACTACAAAAGAAGTTACAGCTATGTATCTATTTCTGAATGCAGAAAAAGAGTTACTAGAAGGCAAACTGGAGATAAGACAAGATCATAAGGTCTCTTCCAACTCAAACTAAATTATGAGTCTGTGATTCCATTATCAACAAAAGTATTGCATCAGATAAATAAAACAAAGGGACAGGTTGGTGACACATACACTTCAAATTGCAAGATCTTACAAGGAATGAACAAAAACTTTTATTTTGTGCATAAATTTCACAATACCCCCATTATGTAATGCTAAATAGTCACATTTTCTGAATATCTGACAATGTTAAGATGTAGGCTTTGAGAAGCCACTATAATTATTAAAAAATCTCCAGCTTATATTTTGAGACTGGGAATACATATACAGCTAGAACTTTCACTAGTGGGAAGTGAGAGGAGGGGGAGAGAGGGCTCTTGAACCGTCTGCTATTACATCGTTATTTACTGCTAAAGGAAACATTGTGCATTTTAATCCGTTCGCTTTTCCCTTTTTTTTATTTCTTTTAAACCTTTGTCACTCTTCATCAAGTCGTAACTTTTTGGCTTCAGTGTTTCTTTTAGGCAACGAAGTAACTGTTCTCTCGATATCAGCAACATTTTTTGCAGTAGCTTTGCAGTGGCTGTGAAGAGCCATTTTCACGGTGTTTCCCCAGCCCGCTCCCGGCGACAGAAGGCAGTCTGTCGCTGTCCCCAGACAGGAGGGGAAGCACCGGCACGTTCTGACCCAGATGTTGAGGACTCTGCACTCACCGCAGTGCAGTTAATCCTACACCACCTCGTTTTCCCTTGGCAACCATGCTCTCCTGCATCAATGCTTCTAAAATTGTTCTGGCTTGTTCTAAATTCACTCTCGAGTCAGATTTATTCTAGACCAAAACCAATTTTGCATGCCTGCACATCCGCAGGGATTTGGAAAAGCCCCTGCGCTACAGAGACGGGGCTCTCACTAGAATTCCCTCTTCCTCGGACGGGACAGCAGCAGCTGAAGGTGCCCAGCCCCCGGCGAGGAGCACGTCCCCGCGGGGGCCGGAGCTGTGACAGCCTGCTCGAGGAGCCGGCGGAGCGGGCAGAGGCGCTGCCCCGCCCGGACAGCCCGGCCCGGCCGAGGCCACCGCCCCGCCAGCG
>VWZG01004544.1:159313-169701 GCA_013396735.1 Grallaria varia
CTCACATGGCGGGGCCCCGGCCGGCCCGGCCCGCTCCCGCCGCCGCTTCCCGCCCGCTCCCGCAGCCGCCGCACCCGGAACTGATCCCGCCGTTCCGCTTCCGGGGGCCGCCCCGGCGGCGGGCGGAGCCCGCGCCCTGGGGAGCCCGCCCCGTTCCCTGAGCAGGGGCCCTGCCCGGGCCGGGGCTCCCCGGAGGTGCAGGGGTTGGAGCCGTGGCCGAAGCCAGCGCGAATGCGGGCGGAGCCGCGCCGAGAACTGCCGCGGGCCAGGGGCAGCGCAGAACAGGCGCCCGGAACACCCCTGGGCACCTCCAGATGCAGTGAGGACGTCCCTCATCCCCGCTGTGAATTACCTTTATTGAGCAAATGATTTAAAAAGTTCACCTGTGTTACACTGCCCTTGTAACTCACACAAATCGCTTCAGCATGCATGCCCAGGTTTGTTTGGTTGTGTTTTTTTGTTCTGCACATAGGTGTCGTTGTGGTAGTGCAAAGACTCAGTGTTTTACCGGACAGTTTATGTACTACTTGATAAAAGTCAAGGCGACTGGTGCAGTAGGTCCTGCTGGGATATCCACCTGGTCTAACTTTGGACACCACAGTCTGTCTTCTGGAGGTATGTCTTTCTCTCTCTATAAAACACAGAACAGAGTCTTCAGAAATCAGGCACTGAATGCTGATCAGATACGGCAGCAGCCTGGGGAACATCCTGATCAGGGCACAAGTAATAGAGCTAAAGAACACACGCATACAAATTGTATTTGTTCACTCACATAAAAGATAGTCTAATTCTGAACAGGCAGAAAACTGGGCTTGCTTTTACATGCATTCAGTAAGTGTAACCAATAGCAACAGAAAATTCATTTGCTTGTACCATATTCCATATGAATTTGCTGAAGACTGAGGAGTCTGGTACACAAATACTGACTTCTCCAGGAATTAGCTGAACATGCTTTCAGTGAGAGTGAGCTCATTTATGCTTAGGTAGCAAGGAGCAGCTGAGACAGTTCCACAAAAGCTGAGCAGATGGAGGCTGGACGAAATCAATTGTTCAGGACGAGTACCTAATTTTAGTCAGGGAGAGAAGGAATCCTCACAGGAAGATAAGTGAAACTTTAATACTTTTCCCAGTATGAGATCCTTTCATACTCAGTCAAGAAAAGAAATCTATATGTTATCTGTACCTACTCCAACCGTACTAGGAGGCTTTTGGGACATGCAGTTGCTGCTGCTATGTGTGTGTTCTGGAATTTTCCTATCAGCATGTACATTCTCTATTGTAACTTCAGAGATCATCATTCTGCAAAAAACAGTTACAACAAAACCTGTTTGAAAAGTTTGAACGAGCATGGAAACTAATTACATAAAGTTGCAAGCAAATTAGTCAAATCCCACAAATTCATCAAACTTTTTTCTATAAAAATCAGATTTTAGTTTACTTTTTTCTTAGGCTGGCATATTCTCCATATTTCAAGAAGACACATTACTAGGTACACTTTTTCTTTATATATTTAATAAAGTTATATATCAACAACTTTTGATTTTGTACTTTTGTTTGAGCACTGATTTTGGCAAAGTGAAATATTAAATACTAGTACTAGACATGCATTCCTTTCATTCAAGCTTAAGAAAACATTTACAAAGTTGACAGATAACATTTATTAAAACATGTTATACGAAAAAGGGCAAGGGACTCTTCTATAAGAAGAAAATATTGAACAGTAACATTAAATTAAAACCATGCTGTACAATTAGGACAGCAATATTTATAGACAAAACTATCCAAACTCTGCAATACAGGCATAACATCTCACAAAATATCAAGATATGCAAATTTACTATTATAAATGACTTGTTTAGAATAAAAACTTATAGCTCATTAAGGAAGATTCACTTGCATAAAGTTACATTTCTGAAATATGGAATCCCATGAATAATAAAAAGAAAAAGGAGCAGCAATTGACAGACACAGGCTTCAAGCAAAAATCAGAACTTACAATTTAATCACATTAAAAATATACCATTTTCTTTTCCAGCATCTTCCCCTAGGGCACTGATAGTTTACAGCTAATAGCTAAAGAAGCCAAACTATCCAATGAAGCATCTAAATGACAAAAAAAACATCTTTCCTTTGTTGTTTTGAGAAAGGTCCTAATTCTGTTAAAGCAAAACACTCAATATAGTGCTGTAGACCTCATAATTCAGAGACAGGTCACCTTGCTGGCACCAAGCAAAAGTGTTGAGATTACAAGCTCTGATGTGCTTTCATTCTTTCAGGCTCAATTATACAAGGACATCAAGGAGTCTTTTTATAATGAGCAATGCAATACAACAGCCTTGGATAGTCCACCTTGCTTACTATACAGAACAGTTTCTCAACCTCAGACACAACTCAGATGAAAAAAGCTTGAGACCAAAACCTGTACACACAGTACCTTCTAGGCTCTACCTGCTCACCCATAAAACAAAAAAGGTAAAGTTTAAAAAAATAAACAACAACAAAAAANTGGTGTGTGAAATAGGAACCTCCTCCCTCAAAAGGGTCTGATGTACACCTAAGCAGATTTTAACCCTGCCAACAGTTGAATTTTTCAGAATGGCAGTTACACAGATTCCATGGTAATTAACACCTTAGATACAAAATGGAATGTAAAGGAACTTAGCTGTAGTATCATTAAGTTTCTTACCACTGCTAGTACAACAAACGGCTTCACAGCAGCAGGAAATTCTGAAAGCCTCCTGTGTGTGCAGTGATGCTGGTTTTCAGACGACACTTTACTACAGCCAACAGCCACATCATTGAAGGTAATGAAGCATAAGGGAAGATTAATGAAATTTATCGTATACATATGCAGTCATATTTATATATATATATATGGATCACTTCCCTCCTCCCCACAAACAAATAAATTTTTGTACCTTGAACAAGACCACTCCATTAGCAAAGATTAAAAGCCTGACAGAAGCCTTTGTGTATCTTGGCTATGTACAACTGCAGCAGCACCAGTGGCAGGAGCTGCAGGGGTGATGCATGTCCAGAGGTTCTGAGCTGCCCTGTGCTAGTCAAGAGGGGTTAGCCTGCACCGAAACAGATGGGGACAATCCACTGCACACCAAAATCTCAACCAGAGGTGTGCACTGCCTCTGTTTAAACATATTTAAGTAAGAGTGGCAGCTATTAGCAAGATGTGCAGGGAGACACAAATGGAGAAGATGCTCCTGGAGACGTGGAGAAACTGAAGAGCTGCTCTTGGGACAATAGCTGGAGAAGTCACGAGGACATGTATAGAGATACACTCACAGAAGAACACACTGTGCCTGAGGAGATCCACTTCTGAGAGGACTTTGGCCTACAGCTAAGCCATGCCAGAGCCAGTACACCTCTGAAGTAACTGAGGCCCACTGGAGATCCAAGCTGGAACAGACGTATCCCTGAAGCGACTGTGGCCTGGTGTCACCATGCCTAGTGACACTGACCAGCCCAGAGCACCAGAGAACACCCACTAAAAAATGAAGAGCATCAGACAAGGCGGTGTGCATACAAACCCAACCTCCTGTGTGACCCGTCACCTCACTAAAGGAAATGGCAGGGGCTGAATGCAACTCTTGGTGAAAACAAGGGAAACTGAGACTACAAAAGCAGGCAGGACAAGTGTTTGACTTAAGCTGAGTCGGAGGGAGGGGAGAGGAAAGATGTTTCCTCAAGTGTTTAAGTCATTTTTGTTTCTGTTCCCCCCAGTACCTGAAATCACGATTAGAAGTTTGCCAAAGGGCAATAAATTGAACTCAGAAAAACCACAGGACAACTGTTTCACCTGTGACAGCAAAAGTAAGGATTTTAGACATGTATCTCAAACTGTCCTTAAATCATTGATCTTCTCAACTTGATCTCATGACAATCAGATCACTATTTTCCTGCAATCAACTGGTTTTATGTAAGTTAACATCAGAAAGCCAAGTGCTACAAAATGGAGCAACATTTGTTGGACTTTCAAGACAATGCCATAATATGGAGCAAAATAGTAACAGGCAAATACTAAAAGGTTACTATGCATGCTAAGTCATTAAAGAAGGACATGGTTCTATAATATGATCTACTGGACCTGTTATAAAACCTTTAAAGTGTCTCGCAGTACATTTTATTTTAAAGCTTTATTTCAAAGTAATCTAACTGCAAATAGAAGTAATGTTTAATCTTGAAATATCCCATATAAAAATCATTCCAAGCTGATAAAAGAAAGTTTTGCTGGCAGCTCTGTAGGATGGTCTGGGTTTGACAGACAAAGTTTTTTGCTTGACCATGGTTTTCAGACTGGTGTTTCTGTCCAGCCTTTTTTATGGTTAAATAGGAAGAGGCACCCTTAATCTTTTTATGCAAAACTAAAGTGACAATTTCAAAGGGGCTGAGAACTAAAGTAATATACAAGATCATTCTTGAAATGAGTATGCGAATGAACACCCTGGATGTGTTCAAGGCCAGGTTGGATGGGGCTCTGAGCAACCTGTCTAATTAAAGGTGTCCCTGCCATGAGCATGGACACTGGAACTAGATGATCTTCAAGGTCCCTCCCCAAACCAAACCATTCTACAATTCAGTGATTCTGATGCCTTCCCTCAAATGTGATGATGGTACTTGCAGAAATGACACCCTGTATGTGGTAAGGCCTTGGAGAATGGAAAAATAGGGCCACTGAGTGCAAGAACTCTTTCCTCTACACTCATGTAAACAGGCAAGCATTATAATTTTTTTTTAAATATTAAAAAAGACAGTGTTAGCAGTGTGGAAACAAACCATAAAGGGAATATAATTTCTAAGTTTAAAAAACATACTTATAAAGTTTTATGGTTTGTTTTTTTCTTTTTTCCTTTTTTTTTTTTTTTTTTTTTTTTTAANTTTTTTTTTTTTTTTTTTTTTTTTTTGTTTAAATACAAAGTGCTTCTATACATTAAGCAGGTTACAGTGTTAGTGAGCAAAATCCCTGTTTCGGTACCTTGATCACAAGGGTTATACATGGCCACCATAGTATTTGCAGAGTTCAATTAAGTGCTAAGAACAGGAACTCTGTGGTGCTGACCACTCATGCCCATTGCCAGCAATGGGTTCATCGTATTTGGGAGTATCTGTTTTAACAAAATTCCATATGAAAAATATCTGAAGCATTAGAAGATTAAGAATTACGAGCCTCCTAAAAACAAAGTTGAAGTTTGTAAGTAGAATGCCAGTAAAGAAATTACAGTAATTACAGCCCACTGAGTAGCAAACCTCAGCTTGTAGCAGACATTCATGCTCAGGATACAGTTCAGTTGTATCTTAAGACAATTTGTAACTCTGGGAGTTCAAAAAAGAATCTGAAGAGTAATGCTCTTTATGTAGTTTTGCTTCACCATACAGGGTCATCTGTTTCAGTAAATTATCCTGCACACTGCAGTGCCTAATACAGAAATTGCAGCCAGACAGGCTTAGGCCTTCAATGCTGGTTAACATTTTTGCTGTATTATCAGCACTGTACTTGGACATCACCTCTTTCTATTATAGTCTATGTATGCTCTAAAGGCTCTTCCCTTATTATGTTTCAGTAAGCTACTGAGAAGGGTTAGTTACTTTTGCACTGGACTGCATTAAGCTTTCAACCCCCAAATCCTTTTATTGCCTTTACAACTGAAACCTTCCCTCTCTCTGCAGAGCTGGCAGCATCTCTCAGAACAATACACACTCCATCCATCTCCACCAACAAGAGCCCCACACATAGATCCTCATCCTAACAAAGAACAAGTGCCACTTTCCCAGCAAGAATCCTAACTTCAGACATAGGCACAGTACCATGTTCTGCAGTACCATTAAAAGATCCAAATCACATACTTCCTACTTTTTTCGACAAGCAAGTTAATTTGAAGAGGTAAACAACTCTGCTTGTGATCACACCTAATCAGTCACAGTAGTTTAGTACCAAGAATCTACATTATAGTTCTTACTATTCAAAGAGTAAAGAATTAAAATATAAATACCTATCAATGACTATATAATTTTCCTATGGCAGGATTCTAAAACTAGATAAAAGTTCTCAGAGAAGTTTTTCTACCAATAAAAAGTCAGTTCATGAACTCAGTTTGGTACTTGCTACCGTAGTAAGCCACAAAAATTTGAACAGAAATCTACAGCTTAAATATATGATTACTTTGAGTAAGTTCCAAATGTTATATACTACCTTTTTTTTTTTATACTTATTACACACACTTCTAGAAGCTCTCACGATGCAGCAATTAAAATCTAATGAAGTCAAGAGTCATACAGCATTAGATCCTAGAGGAGCAAGGACAAATTATACTTAATACATACTAAAGTTTATATATTGATAAACTATATTTAAGTGCTTTATAAACTCTAAATAGAAATTAGCACAAAATTAGACATTTGTTTTACAGAAGATAGATTAAAAAAAGGAAGATGGATAAAGGAAAGTCAAAGCACCTTTACCACTACCTTTCACTGAGCAATACAGCAAAGGCTATTGAATGACACAGACTATCTAATGACACATGGGAAGTACATTGGAATCTTCGGTTTGAGGTGGAATTCTTTTCTTTTAGTTTTAAATGTGAATCTCATAATCTGGTTTGACCATCTTAATTTGCTTTTCCATTAAGTAGTGCTGCCTGAATTTCTGCTCCATCTAAGTTTTTTCAGGATTTTTGTCAATTTAGAGCTGAGTTTTACTGTGAATTTAGATGACTTAGAAATATAAGAGGGCTTCTAAATACTGCTGTGATTACAATCAATGTCAGACTTCATTTTGCAAGCACCTTTCAGATCAAACACTTGCACTTCACACACTGAAGACCTGAAGTAATACTGCAGAAAGCAAAATCTGTTAAACCAGCATGATCACTGAAATTTGTTTTTTGAGAACGTACAATAGCAAGTACCAGACATTATTTGCATAATTACTTTATTTTTCTTATGCTACTAAACAAATGTAAGCACTAATGTCTTAGTTCATCTCAGTAGTACTCTGCTCAGCTTTAGAAGCTTGATAGGACTTGGTACAAGAGGTCACATGCCGATGAAAACTGTCCCGCCACATAAATCTTTTCCCACAGATGTTACACTCATATGGTTTGATGCCTGTATGAATTTTCATATGGCCTACAAGATGGTGTTTCATTTTGAATTTCTTACCACAGACACCACAGCCATAAGGTCGAAGACCGAGGTGCATGCTCATATGCCGATCTCTCTGACTTTTGTGTGTAAAGCTTTTTCCACACTGACAAGGATAAAGCTTATCAGCATGAGAGAATCCAGTGAGAGATGTTTCTTCTTTAATCCCAGCAGCCATATCAATGCCCTCGCCATAGCCTGCTGCTATCATAAGATCCTGCCTGTGAGCACTTAAATTTCCCTCTGCCCTTTCACCAGAGAATTCTTCCATAGATGAGCCATAGAAGTCAACTTGTTCATCATAATTACTTTCATCTGCATGTTCATCAAATTCTGCTTCCATCTTTTTGTCACCTATGTGAAAGTCTTCAACACCCGAAGACTGGATTGAATGGTCTGCCTGAATGGCATTCATGGATTCAGAAACTTGATGTTCATCATAAGGATTATCAACACCTTCACAGTCTTGTTCAAATCTTTCTGGTTTCACATGGATCCACCGCTTGTGAGACATGATGCTGGGTTTGCTATACATTGGTCGGGTATACTGGTACTCTGCACTATCACTAGTTCCTTCCTCCCCATCCTGACTGGTCATTCCAGTGCTAAGTCTATCGTGTTCTGTTGAAGAATTACTGGGAAGGTACTCGTGTTCTGTCAGCTGACATGACAGCTCATCTTTAGAGCTCTCTTCTTCATTTTCACCATCCCTAAGTTCCTGCACTTTGTGGAATTCTGTCTGTCCTCCAGAGCCAAGTTCAAAGGTTTCAACAAGGCCATTGTAACTGCTACTGCTTGGGGACTGATGATCACTGCCATGATTCATCTTCTGACACAGAACTGTTGGGTTACCCTCGAGCACTTCGGTGCATTTATCCACTACGTGCCACATCTGAAGGAAACTTGCTGCTGTCAGATAACTGACGATTTCTGGTGCAGGCATTACCAGCCGGCCTGTGTAGGTAGACAGAAGAATGTTTTCAAATACTCTGGGATTCATCACATCAGGCAGGACTATTCGCCTGCTGTTTTTCAGAAGAACCTGATCACAGAAGTAAGGCGAACTAGCTGCAAGAACAGCTTTATGGGCTCTGAAGAGGTGGCCCTGAACCACAATGGACACATCACATAATTGTCCTTGCTGGCGCTGTTGGTTTAACTTCTGCAAAATGGTGCTAGAAAAATCTGGAAATTCCACTCGAAAGGAGCTTGACCCAGACTCCATTTCATTACAAATTTAGTGTCGTGCTGCAAGGAAAAAACAAAAAAAAAATCAGAAATTCTGCTTAGTCAAGTACTGACCTTTCCGTTTCCTTCTACATTTTTTCTTTCACAGACTCACATGGAACTGAACCCAACATCTTCTGGAACCTTATGTCATTGCTGTGCTTGTATCTCTCTCACCCCACCTCATTTCTCTCTCTTCTGAAAGCCATACTGAGGCCACAAAATGCTATGCCAGCACATTTTGTTGTGTTTCCTCTCTCCAGGAGGACTCATCCACTATAGCAGGAGGTACAAAGAGCATGCTATCCAACTGGGATAGGCTAACCTTTTCAAGCATGAGTTTTGGATAACAAACGAGTTATTTCATGAAATTATAGCAGTAGTGTTCTAACTCCAGGATACCCCAGAGTTTATAACAGCATATGAAAAATTCTTATTTCAACAGCCAAAAAAATAACTTCCTTATTCCCCCAATAAACAATGATTGTACTCATTAAATATTTCAGTTCAGACGAAGTTTTCAAAAGTGATTGTATCAACTTACCCCTTGACAATGGCAGCACAGGCAGAACCCACCGAGAATGCGGCTTATGACCCTTCTCATGATATTGCCCTGTCGTTTTATTAAATGGAAGTGGAACAGCAACAGCTTGTACAGTTGCAGGACTATAATTCAACTTTAATTCTGAGCCTATCAGGATGTTATTATAATATTACTTTCAGAAAAATCTTACAGAATTTGAAATGTCAATCATGAAACTGATACTCTGCTGTACCGAACCTCACACCTGCGTTCCCACATCATCCTACAAAAGTTAACAGTCCCTTAAGGAGAAATACAACTTCGTAAAAAGCATACTTGAAATTTTTAATTGAAATTGTGATAAATTTGCATGTTATTATCCTTAGAAACCACAGAAATTTAAATGCAGCTACGAAAGACCAACATTAACTGCTTGAGTAAGTTAAACCCGTGCCATTTTTCAATTGGATAATGTGCAAATTGAAGGCAACAAGACTCCTGAAGAGCCACAGAGCAGCAGGTGGTATCCTCTGTCCAATTCTGTGACATTGCCGCCCACATAATCACAGACCACCTTTAAATCTACTGGCTTCAGCACTCCTCAGATTTTTTCCTCAAGGCACCAATCCACTTCAGAATGGAACTAGTCCTCCATGAAACTATGGAATTCTGTGCCTGCCAATTAAATTGTTAATTTTTCTTACCACTTTGCTTAAAACAACTTGACATAATTATTTAAGTACTTTGAGTTATCTTATGCCTTGTGTACATTATGTCCACTTTTTTTAAAGTCAGACTTTTCAAAACAGATGCAGTTCCAACCTCCATTCAGAACATTTTGAGATTTAAGATTCTGTTTTTCAATACTTGCCTATAAAAAAGATAAGGCTTCAGGAGATGTCCAACCAAAATTTAAACAGACACCTGCAGAACTTGTATATAATGCATGCAAATTTACACTGCCATCTTTCAGCAAGGACTCAGAATATCACCAGAGAAAAAATTCCAGGTGGGAGCAGACTTTTATGTATTTTAAGTTCTCATGAAAGCAAAATATAAGTAAAATATTTTCAATTAGCAAAGCCATACACATCAAGAAATCCTCAGTTTTCCAAGGGGGTTTCACTTCCTCTACAGCCTGTTCTGTATCTGCATTGTTTACCCCAAATTCATAAAGAATGAAGTCGTTCTATTTCAACTAATAAAAAAAGTCGCTATGCTGCAGCATTGAACGGAACGTACAAGGCACGTATTAGTCGCTTTAAAATAACATAACTGCTAAGAAGCGTGGCCAGGGAGCTCCTTCCCCTCTGCACACACAGACACCGATCCCTCACGCTCCCAACGCCCCCGCGCCGGGGCCCGGCTCCGGCCCGCTGGGCCACACAGGCCCCGGCTCGCGCACACAGGCCCCGGCTCGCGCACACAGGCCCCGGCTCGCCCCGCAGCCCTGCCGATCCGCTGCGTCGCGCCCCGGTCC